>ML352586.1:0-185170 GCA_005239505.1 Nicotiana paniculata | reverse complement strand
GGGCTGGGTCGTTTGAGTGTATAGAGATAGGGATTGGGCCTGGGTATTTCTTGGCCCATGTCCAATTTAAAGCCCTCTTGATTAATTAAACTAGTTAATCTAATTAGGTTCAAACCTAATTTAATCAAAAAAATATAGTAATTAATTTTAACCTTATTTTTCATCTATTTACGGATTAATCAAGAATAAAACGACCAATTTTATTTCCTAATTAAATCTGTGATTTATTGAATAAAAATGATTAATCTTTAGTAATTAGTTATTAAAACTACATTACATTAAATAACCATCATTCGTTTGTTATTTTATTCAATTAATTACACATAATGAATATATATAATTCCTTGATAACAATGATGCGCCTAATTTCGCAAATTTAAATAATTTTAAAGGATGAATTATGAATATGCTATGCAAAATAAATTCACAATTAACACTAAAATTCAACAAAAATTTGTGAAATTAATTTATTTTATTGAATTTTGTAGGAGTATATGGTGGGTGAAAAATCACATGCTCATTTATATATTGAGACTTTTCCCCTTTTCTTTACTTTATGTTATAGTAGCTCATGACTGAGTGACACCAGATCCGGGAATTGGAGGTTTAAATTTAGTTTTCAAATGTTGTTTTAAATTTCAGATTCTTAGTTTTATTAATAAATTCGTTTAAAAATCACATTTCTACAGGGAATTGAATTTAGCTTAGTTAAATAGGGAGGCTTGCCTAGTTCCACGACAGGCGCCATCACGATTCCGAAATTGGGTCGTGACAGGATTGAAGCAGACCCCTAAAGCCTGGTATGAGAGGTTATCCAAGTTTCTCTTGGAAAATGGGTTCACTCGAGAAAAGATTGACAATACGTTGTTTTTGAAGAAAAGGGGAAGGAACCTGCTCATTGTTCAGGTTTATGTAGATGACATCATATTTGGCGCTACAACAGACTCACAATGCGAAGAATTTGCCAAAGTCATGGGAAGTGAGTTTGAAATGAGTATGATGGGGGAACTGAACTTCTTCCTGGGTCTTCAAGTGAAGCAGCCCACAAAGAGGACTTGTATCAGCCAACAAATATACATCAAAGAACTGCTGAAAAGGTTTGATATGGAAGCATCAAAGGTGATAAACACCCCTATTGTTGTTGCTACCAAGCTGGACATGGATGATTTTGGATCATCTGTGAATCAAACAATGTATTGGGGCATCATTGGATCTCTACTCTACCTCACTGAGAGTAGGCCATACATTGTATTCAGTGTGGGATTGTGTGCAAGGTTTCAATAAAATCCCAAGGAATTTCATCTGAAGGCGGCCAAGAGAATTATGAGATATCTTAAGGGCACACATGACCTAGTTTTGTACTATCCTTCAGGTGTTAATTTTAACCTTGTTGGTTATGTTAAGTTGATTATACAGGTTATTTGGTGGACATGAAAAGCACTTCTGGAATGGATCGTTTCTTTGGATCATGTCTAATCTCATGGGGTACAATGAAACAAAATTCCGTTGCCCTCTCAACAGGTGAAGCAGAATATATCTTATCTGCATCTTGCTATGCTCAGCTACTGTGGATCAAGCAACAATTGGAAGATTTTGGAGTATAAATTGATTGTGTACCACTACTATGTGATAACACCAGTGCTCTCAACATGGCAAAGAACCCGACTCAGCACAAGATAACCAAACACATTGATGTCAGACACCATTTTCTCAGATATAATGTTGAAAAGGGGCTCATTTGCATGAGATTTTGCTGCATTGAAGATCAAATTGCAAATATCTTCACCAAAGCTCTAAGCAGGGAACACATTGAGAGAAATAGGATGGCACTGGGGTTAATGAAACCTAACTGAGAACCTGGTTCTCCTCAGATGGCTATGAAAGTCATACTCAGGTAAAAGTCAGCTAAAGTGTTTTCTGACCAACCCTAACTCACATCTATACCGTTGCAGGTAGACACGCATGATGATTATAGAAGCTAAAGGTACAACATTGGAACTGCAAAAGAGACCTGCAAATTCTTTTACAAAAACAGGCCAGGAACCTAGTTCCTATACCATAGGTTAGTAGTAATGTGTTTTTCTCATGCTTTTCTCAAAAGACAACAAAATTAATGCAACCGCCACATCATTCGACTTTTCAGAGTCTGTATGTCACTTCCTATCTCTCAAATCCCTTCCTCTGCACGTTTTACCTTCCCAAAACCTACCGTCATTTTGAAAATTGTCAGAACATGTTCCTCTCCCCCTCTTTATTACCCCTTCTTCCATAAATCCCTCTCACTCCTAACCGCTCTGAACTATCATCTCCAATTACAACTCTGTAAATTCTCCCTCCTTCAGAACTCTCTGTCACTCTTCCCACAATGGCCAACGAACAAACCTCTCCCTCTCATGCCATCAACACCACTCTCAAACCACCTGAAATCTAGTCCTACACTAACCCTGATGTCATTGTACCCACACTAGTTTCCTCTTCACCTCCTGTTACTGTTACTCTTTCTTCAAATCCTACTTCTCTTCCTCTTTATAATCAAACCAAAGAATCCTTGGAAAGTGATACGCCTCCGGCATTAGAGGTCTCCGAGGAAGACCCGAATTATTATTTGAACTCCTCCATTCTCGACTCTATGACTCCCATGGAGTCACCAGAAAAGGAAGCGGCAAAAAATATCATGGCCATTCCCGTCGAGAGTCTTACGAATGAAGGAGCCTCTTCCTTCCTGAGTCTCAGGGGGAGGAAACTCCATTTTTAGTGGATGAGGGAACTATGATTTTGTTTGAGTCTACAGTTCATGAGACAGTCAAAGAAAAACCTGTTGGAGAACCTGATTCTCCTTCAGCAGAAACAAACCAGGAACCTATATTCTACACTAAACCCTTGGAGTCTATTCCTCCTATTACTGTACCTTTTGATGAAGATGAAATGGTCCTCATTTCTTGTTTTAAGATTCGCAAACCAGCATTTACTCATGAGTCTTCTTCCAAGCGACCTTCTACCCGATTGCAGAAGAAAGAGGCTCTCGAATCTGCATTGCAGAAGAGCAAGAAGAGTCTTAAGAAAAAGAAGAAAAGGTTGATGAAGCAAGGGAAAGTTTTGGATGACAAGGATATTCCAGTGGTTGAGGTTGATGAATATGCTGAAGAGGAACCTAGTTCCTTAGTGAAAAGATCTAAAAAGGTCCAGAAGTCTGTGGTTGGTTCTTCAGAGGAAGCTGTGGAAAAACAAGGTGCAACATCTGTGAAGAGTGGTGGCAAATCCAAAAAGGTTGTGGTTGAGAGAGAGTTGTCTGAGAGCGATATTGTGGGAGTTGAGCGTAAGAGAGGGAAGTTTGTTGAAAAGTTGAGAAAACGAAAGAGGGAAACTGTTGGGGGACCCGAATCACTAAAGACCATACCAACTGACAGTGAACTTGGGCAAGAGAGATTGAGAACTCAAAATGTACAGTGGGGTTGTATGTTTGACCCGAAAATATCTGAGATGACTGGAATGAGGCAGGTTCTGGAGATAGTGGAGTTCCATCAATGGGATCATCTGTTTAGAGAGGCTGTGCCCAAGGTATATGAAGAGGAGTGAAGACTTTCTAAGCAACTCTCTTCACTGTGGAAGGGGACCATATCTGCGTACTGGTAAATAGGGTTGATATCGTGCTTGATACTGTTGCATTGGGAAAAGCTCTCCAGGTTCCGTGTGAGGGGATGTCCTCAGTCAAGAGAGCTTCTGAAGCAAACTTTAGGAAGGCCATTGTGAAAGAGCAGGCTATACAGCAGGGGGAACGGGTGCATAAGAAGTCACTTCTTCAGGTGTACCAACTTCTCTTTGAGCTAGTCAATAAGGTTCTCTTACCCCGTGCTGAGAGGAGGTCTATTGCTTCCAGGTCTGACCTGGTTTTGATGGAGGCTCTTGATTCATACACACCAATCAATCTGCCAGCAATCATGATAGAACACATGCAAAAGGAAGTGAACTTCCGAGAAGGCAATCATGGGCTTCCATACAGATTTCTCCTTACTCGAGTGTTTCAGTTCTACAAGGTGCCTCTGGCCAACCCAAAGGTAGGAACCCGCAAGCAGACCTTCTCCAAAATAACTCCAGAAGAGTGTGAGTGTATAGAAAAGGCTGGGGAAGCACTTCGACCATTTGTCAGCTGATGAATGCTCAAAATGCTGCAACTGATGTGATCAGAAAGATGAAGGCTCAGAATGCCATACTGGAAACTCAGCTAAGTCAAGTTGTTGGGAAACCTGGTTCTGCTAGTTCTTCTCATGAAGAGGTTGCCCGTTTGACTAAGGAAAATGTTGAGCTCAGGCAGCAGGTGGAGACCCTGCGGGAGAAAATGCTCGAGGAACAGATGTCTGCAAATGCCCGCATGGACCTGGTTCTCAAAACCCTTGCTGCCTCCTCCTCCAAGCCTTCCTCTTCTAGTTCCTCCTAGGATCCTCTCAGTGTCTAGTTGTCTTATGTTGTGATGTTTTGTGGTTGTTGGTTTCTTTTTATTTTATTTGTGATGGCATGTTGGATTCCACCGTTACTGCTCCTGATGAAATAGTCCAATTCAATCTTTTCTTTCATAGCAAAGACTTCTATATTTTTAAAACTATTATTATTAATGAATCAACTTCTCTTTTGCTCAGTACAATGTTTGTTTTCCTTTTACTTCTCTTTTCTATCATGTTGTGTGAACACATGGGGCATGAGTTAGCTGTGTTGGACTTCGTTACGCTTTCTGTCTGTTTATGATTTTTAATGATGCCAAAAGGGGAAAGAGTTAAGTTAAAAAAATTGAAGCAGGGATTACGGGGGAAGCATAAAGTCGGGGGAACATATGGGGTCCATATATCCCTGGTACTTTATCTGGTCAAGTTAGGCTCTATAACTTGTCATCAATTTTAAACGTTTGTCATCATTAAAAAGGGAGAAATTTATGGGTTTAAGTTCTCTTAGTCTTATGTTTTGATGATCTAACAAACTTTCTGCTTAGAACCAGATAAAGGACCTAATGTATGCGTGGTACAATCATTCAGCAATAGACTCAAAGTAATCTGGGCAGTGTACTTTTGGATTCACAAAAAACAGTTTAGGGACCTGATCCCTTGATGTTTCTCTGACAGAAGTACAAGTCAACTCTACAGCTGGAAAGCAGTAGAGTTGAAGGCAGGAGAGAAGAAAAGCATAGAAGAAGTGGAAGAAAAATGTCTAATAGATAGAAGTTTAATTTCCATCCACTATGTGACACGTGATGGACGTATAAAAAAGTTTTGTAGAATACACGTAATCCGTGAACTCTGCTTGAAGAAAGCTCGAAACATGAATATTGTGAATTTTATTGGAGAAAAGAACGATCAAAATTCATGTGCACAATCCATGCATTTTTCCTCAAATAGTCGAGGTCGGACCAGTACCCAAATTGAACTACCGTATTATTGTGAAAAAATGCGCTAGATATCCTAATAATGAGGCTCGTTCTATTTTCTTTTCAATAGTAAGTCAGGGTTCATATCAGAATTGTTGCCTATCAAGCTAGTAAGAGTACTAGATCTTGCTTTAATGAACTTTATTGTTTTCACGTTTACTTGTCCAATATACTTAATCAAGAGAAAGACAATATTTTTTCTTGTTTTACTCTTATTTTTTAACTACTCATACCCAAAATTATTTTTCAAGACTTTTGAAAATGCTTCATTATTATGGGTAAAATCGTAAAATATATATTTCATTTATTGTTTCTTAAAATGCATGAATAGTCCAAAGTGGACAGTTAAAAATGAATAGAGGGAGTACATATCAGGGGGAACTACTATTAATAATTTTTTTCGTTAGATCTCCTTATTCATTCAATAACTGAACTTTCTGTAACCATTTCAATCAGAATTCGTGTTAAATGATGTGAGTTGTAATAAAATTAAATATTATTTATTGAGCATTTTATTAAATTTTCTATATTTAAATTTTGAAAACGATCTTGCAATTTGTTTTGACCATGTAATTGTACATAACTGTCACGATCTGAATTTTCCACCATCAGGACTGTGATGGCGCCTACCGTTGAACCCGCTAGACAAGCCAACGTAAATATTCAATTTATCTTATTCCTTTATTATTACCAAATAGCATGCGAAAAGTCAACACTAGCATAGATAGAAGTACAAAATGGAGCAAGGTATATAAACTCAATTTATGCCTTTACGAAATTTCACAAACCAATCCCAGAATTTTGGAGTCACAAGCTCACAGACTATCTACGAATAATACATGTAATGGTCTAAATGAAGTAAGTACATCTGTTTCTGAAATATCTATAACATAATACCAAAGAAGTAGGAAGGGACGTCAAGGCCTGCGGACGCCTGCAGGATTACCTCGGAGTCTCCACTGGACTGAAGGCAGCAACCTCGATCTATGGTTCGTAGGGTCCTACACCGAGATCTGCACAAAACTGCAGAGTGTAACATCAGTACAACCGACCCCATGTACTGAGTAAGTGTCGAGCCTAACCTCGGCAAAGTAGCGACGAGGCTAGGACACAACAATCAAATAAACATGTGCAGTTTAATAATGTACATAAATGATAATAATGACAAGAAATAAGCAGCTAAGCATGAAGAAAAAGGGGGAATATGCTGAGGGAGAGAATATCAAGTAATGAAAATAAAGAAGTAAGGCACAATTCAAATCTCAACTTAAACAACAGGAAATAGCAACAGAAGGAAGACAATGCACGGCATCACCCTTCGTGGTTTTACTCTCGTCCTCACCAAACAGTAAATATAAATTGCACGACATCACCCTTCGTGCTTTTACCTCACATAATTATGGCACGACATTATCCTTCTTGCATTATCACTCATATCATGGCACGACATCACCCTTTGTGCTTTACACTCTCTCACAATATCATAGAAGACATCACCCTTCGTGCTTTTACCTCACATAATTATGGCACGACATTATCCTTCTTGCATTATCACTCATATCATGGCACGACATCACCCTTTGTGCTTTACACTCTCTCACAATATCATAGAAGACATCACCCTTCGTGCTTTACACTCTTCCTCACCCAAACAATATCAATAATAACAATTCGGTAAGGAAAATAAACAATGATAAAGCCAAGCGTCCCGTCAAGGGAGCGAACAGTAGAAACAATACCATCCCGGCAAGGGAAACAACTATAACAAATCTCACTTAATACATAACTTCTCATAAAAAATGCTCAATTGAAACTAATACTCAACACTAGACAAGATCAAGGAATTTCCACCAACATAAATAGCTATAAAGTGAAACTCAAGTCATACTTAATGGAAAACCACATATATCGCAATATTTGACTCATGGGCATGTTTGACACCATAGTATAGGTACTCGTTACCTCGCATATACGTTGAACATGATACTTTACACATAACAAATAGGACACAACACCTATTCCCTCAAGCTAAGGTTAAGCCAGACACTTACCTCAAATTCCACGACAAAACTCAAGCCTTGATTACCGCTTTCCCTTTTGAATTTGACTCCAATTCACTTATATCTAGACATATTCAACTTAATAACATCAATAAATGCCAAACACTTCCATCCCAATGCTTAATTATAGGTTTTACATCATTCTTCCCAAAAAGTCAAAAATCGACCCCGGGCCCGCATGGTCAAAACACGAGGTTTGGACCAAAACCCGATCACCCATTCATCCACGAGCCCGAATATATAATTGGTTTCAAAATCCGACCTCAAAACGAGGTCTAAATTCCAATTATTCAAAAAGCACTAACTCTATCCAAATCCCTAATTTTCTACCTTTAAGAACATGATTTAGGCCTAGAAATCTAATGGGTGCTAATAGAAATTGAAGAAAACAAGTCTAAGAATACTACCAATGGTTTTGTGGTGAAATCCCCTTTCAGAAATCGCCCAATTTGGAGTTTAGGTGAAGAAGTTATGAAAATTTGAAGAAATCCTGATTTGCTACTGTTTTTAAAAAACACTAGACGGACATGCTATGCGATTGCGACCCTTACTATGAAATCATATAGTTTTCTACTCCCCTGCCCGTCGCGTTCACGTCCAAGGGGATGCATTCTCAATGTACTATCACTACCCAACCCCCAGGCTCTCTTATACTCTATGCGTTCGTGGCTACATGGGTGCTTTCACATAGAGTAATTTTCCTATTTTTCGCGTTCGCACCCTATACTATGTGTTCGCACACTGTTACCTAGCCCCCTTCCCCGCGTGTGCATTGTGTTCGCATGGATTCCCATGCATTCACATAGGGTAAATTTCCTGGACACCAACAACAGCCACAAGACACCAGATTTTCGAAGTAAAAATCACCCCGATGCCTATCCGAAACTCACCTGAGCCCTCGGGGCTCCAAACCAAACATTCACACAACTTCAAAAACATCCTATGCAATTACTCGTGCGATCAAATCGCCAAAATAATAGTTTAAACAACGAATTTAGCCTTAAAATCAAAGAAAATTTCTAAAACTTCAAAAATATAAAATTTCACGACTACGGGTCCGAATCACATCAAACGACTTACGTTTCTTACCAAATTTTACAGACATATTAGAAATATCATATTGAACCTGTATCGGGCTCCGGAACCAAAATACGGGCCCAATATCATGAATTTCAAATATAGTCAATTTCTAAAATCTCTTATATTTTTCAGAAAAACAATTTCTTTCAATAATTAATTTCTCGGTCTTGGGACCTCGGAATTCGATTCCGGGCATACGCCCAAGTCCCATATTTTCCTACGGACCCTGCAGGACTTTCGAATCACGGGTCTGGGTTTGTTTACCCAAAATGTTGACCGAAGTCAACTTAAATTCAATATTAAGGCCAATTTAGTATTTTTCTCAGTTTTTCACATAGAAGCTTCCCAGATACACGCTCGGGCTTTGTGCGCAAATCGAAGTGAGATAAAAGGAGGTTTTCAAGGCCTCAGAACACAATTTTGACTTATAAAACAAGGAATGACCTTTTGGTTCATCACATTATCCACCTCTAAAATAGCCGTTCGTCCTGGAATGGACATAGAAAAAGTACTTGAATCAGGGAAAAGATGGGGATAACGGCTCCGCATATCGGACTCGGACTCCCAGGTAGCTACCTCGGCAGGCTGAACTCTCCACTGGACACTAACTGAAGGATAACTCTTCGATCTCAACTGACGAACCTGCCGGTCTAATATGGCTACCAGCTCCTCCTCACAGGTAAAATCCTTGTCCAACTGGACACTGCTGAAATCTAACACATGGGCTGGACTCCGTGCTACTTCCGAAGCATTGACACATGAAACACCGGATGCACAGCTGATAAATTCAGTGGCAATGCAAGTCTGTAGGCCACCTCTCCCACTCTGTCAAGAATCTCAAATGGACCAATGAATCTAGGGCCTAGCTTGCCCTTCTTCCTAACTCTCATCACGCCTTTCATGGGCGATACCCGAAGCAATACCCGCTCCCCAACCATGAATGGAAAATCACGAACACCACCTACCATATAATGCCTCATAAGGAGCCATCTGAATGCTTGACTGATAGCTGTTGTTGTAGGCAAACTCAGTTAATGGAAAGAACTGTTCCCAGGAGCCTCCAAAGTCAATGACACAAGCTCGTAGCATATCCTCCAAAATCTGAATAGTACGCTCGGAATGTCCGTCCGTCTGAGGATGAAATGCTGTGCTCAACTCAAACCTCGTGCCTAACTCATGCTGAACTTCCCTCCAGAAATGCGAGGTAAACTGGTACCTCGGTCAGAAATAATAGACACGGGCACATCATGAAGGAGAAAAATCTTCCTAATGTAGATCTCTACCAATCTCTCCGAAGAATATGAAACTGCCAGAGGAATGAAATGCGCTGACTTGGTCAGCCTATCCACAATGACCCATACTGCATCGAACTCCCTATGAGTCAGTGGGAGTCCAACATCGAAATCCATGGTGATACGCTCGCACTTCCACTCAGGAATCTCAATCTGCTGCATCAATCCACCAGGTCTCTGATGCTCGTACTTTACCTGCTGACAATTCAAGCATCCAGCTACATAGGCCACAATATCCTTCTTCATCCTCCTCCACCAATAATGCTACCGCAAATCCTGGTACATTTTTGCGGGGCCTGGATGGATAGAGTACCGGGAACTATGGGCCTCCTATAATATCAACTCACGAAGTTCATCCACATTGGGTACACAAATACGACCCTGCATCCGTAAAACTCCATCATCACCAACCGTAACCTGCTTGGCATCACCGTGCCAAACCGTATCCCTAAGGACACAAAAATGAGGGTCATCATACTGCCGGTCTCGAATACAATCAAATAATGAAGAACGAGCAATTGTATAAGCTAGAACACGGCCGGGCTCAGAAACATCAAATCTCATGAACCGATTGGCTAAATCCTGAACATCCAAAGCAAGTGGTCTCTCTCCGACCGGAATATAAGCAAGACTACCCATGTTGGCTGACTTCCTACTCAGAGCATCAACCACCACGTTGGCCTTCCCCGGATGATATAAGAATGGTGGTATCATAGTCTTTCAACAGCTCCAACCATCTCCTCTGCCTCTAATTCAACTCCCTTTACTTGAAAAAGTATTGCAAACTCTTGTGACCTGCGAACACCTCATAAGACATGCCATATAAATAATGCCTCCAAATCTTCAGAGCGTGAACAATGGCTGCTAACTCCAAATCATGAACTGGATAATTCTTCTCGTGGATCTTTAACTGATGCGAAGCATATGCAATAACCTTGCCATCCTGCATCAACACTGCACCAAGTCCAACACGAGATGCATCACAATACACAGTATATTGCCCCGAACTTGTTGGCAAAACCAACACCGGTGCCGTGGTCAAGGCTGCCTTGAGCTTCTGAAAGCTCGCCTCACAACTCATTTGACCACCTAAACTGGGCACCCTTCTGAGTCAACCTGGTCATCGGGGCTGCAATAGATGAAAAGCCTTCCACAAACCGACGATGGTAACCTGCTAAGCCCAAGAAACTCCGAATCTCTGTAGCTGACGTGGGTCTAGACCAATCCTTGACGGCTGAAATCTTCTTGGGATCCACCTGGATACCCTCTGCTGATATAACATGACCCAGGAATGCACCTGAGCTGAACCAAAACTCACACTTAGAAAACTTCGCATACAACTAATTGTCCTTCAAAGTCTGAAGAACGACTCGAAGGTGCTTCTCGTGCTCCTCCCGACTGCAGGAATATATCAGAAATCATCAATGAAGACAATCGCGAAGGAATCCAAATAAGGCCCGAACACTCGGTTCATCAAGTCCATAAAAGCTGCTGGGGCATTTTTCGAACCCGAATGACATCACTAAGAACTCATAATGCCCATACCGAGTGTGAAAAGCTTTCTTAGGGACATCGGATGCCGTAATCCTCAACTGATGGTAGCCGGATCTCAAATCGATCTTCGAAAATACCTTGGCACTCTGAAGCTGATCAAACAAATCATCGATTTGCGGCAATGGATACTTATTCTTGATGGTAACCTTGTTCAATTGTCGATAATATATATACATCCTCATCGACCCATCCTTCTTCATAACAAACAACAAAGGCGCACCCCAAGGCGAGACACTAGGCTTAATGAAGCCTTTATCAAGAAAATCCTGCAACTATTCTTTCAACTCTGGCGGGGCCATATGATACGGTAGAATAGAAATGGACTGAGTGCCCGGAGCCAAATCAATGCAAAAGTCAATATCTCTATCGGGTGGCATACCCGACAGGTCTGCAGGGAATACCTCTAGAAACTCACGGACTATGGGCACAGACTCCATAGAAGGAACCTCGGCACTAGAATCACGAATATAAGCAAAATAGGCCAAACACCCCTTCTCAACCATGCGCAAGCCTTCATATATGAGATAACCCTGCTGGAAGAATGACCAGGAGTCCCCCTCCACTCCGGTCGAGGCAACCCCGGTAATGCTAATGTCACGATCTTGGCACGACAGTCCAGTATGGCATGATAAGGCGACAACCAATCCATTCCCAAAATAACATCAAAATCTACCATATCCAGGAGCAAAAGATTTACACTGGTCTCAAGACCACCAATAACCACAACACAAACGGTAGACACGATCTACTACAATAGAATCACCCACCGGTGGAGACACATGTACAGGAGTACTCAGAGAATCACGAGGAATAACCAAATAAGGAGCAAAATAAGATGACACATAGGAATATGTGGACCCTGGATCAAATAAAATCGAAGCATCCGTGCTTCAAACTGAAACCATACCTGTGATAACTGCATCGGAGGCCTTAGCCTCAGGTCTGGCTGGAAAAGCATAACATCGGGGCTGGGCCCCACCAGTCTGAACTACATCCCTGGGACGGCCTCCTACTGGTGTACCTCTACTTCTAGCGGCCTGACCTCCACCTCTAACACCTCGACCCCCACCTCTAGGTAGCTGAGCAGGCGATGGACCACCACGTACAGAAACTATGACACGAGAACCCTGGTGCTGAGAACTGTTCGAGGCTCGTGGGCAAAATCTAGCAATGTGCCCCGGAACCCCACAAGTATAACAAGATCTCGGCTGCTGAGATTGATGGCCCTGAAACTGTCCCTGACAACCTGAATAACCACCCTGAAAAATCTGGAGCGGCGGTGCACTAATAGGAGCTGGTGGTACACTGTAGGGAAACTGATCAGAATACTGCATGTGGGAACCACGGCCACCTGGAGCACTGCGAGAAGCCTGAAGTGCTGACTGAAACGACCTAGGAGGATGGCCACTACCAAAAGAATCCCTTCCTCCAGATGAGACACCACTGAATCGGCCAAAATGACGAGGCCTTATGTCAGACCACTGACCACCCCCTGTGATAGAGCCATCTCGACTCGTCTGGCCCCATTTGCTGCATTCTAAAAGGAAATGTCACCCCTGCCTCTCTAGCCATCTGCAATCTGATCGGCGAAGCTAGTCCGTCAATAAACCTCCTCACCCTCTCTCGGTCGGTGGGAAGTATCATAATAGCATGCCTGGCCAAGGAAATGAATCTGGTCTCATACTAAGTGACGGTCATAGAACCTTGCTAGAGACGCTCAAACTGCCTCCTAAAATCCTCTCTCTGAGTAATAGGGATAAACTTCTCCAGGAACAAATTAGAGAACTTGGCCCAAGTCAAAGGCGATGATCCCGCTGGTCTAGTCAAACAATAAAATCTCCACCAAGTCTTGGCGGAACCGGACAAACGAAAAGTAGCAAAGTCGACCCCATTGGTCTCTACTATCCCCATGTTCCGTAGAACCTCGTAGAAGCTATCCAAATAGTCCTGGGGATCCTATGAAGATGCACCTCTATAAGTAGAAGTGAAAAGCTTGGTGAACTTGTCCAACCTCCACAAAGCATCAACAGACATAGCTGCTCCATCACCGGTCTGAGCCATAATACCCGGCTGAACTTCCCAGCTGGCTAAGCTACTAGAGTCTGAAACTGAGGAGCCAACTGCTCCGGAGTTCGAGTAGCGGGAGTCTGGGCTCCTCACTCAGCCTGAGAGACGACTGGTGCTGCAGGAAGTAAACCTGCCTGAGCGACACTCTCCATGAGTCCCACTAGACGGACCAAAGCATCCTGGAGTAATGGGGTGGCAATGAACCCCTCGGGGACCTGAGCTGGCTAACCCGGACTGTCTGGGCAGGAACCTCATCAGAAAACTCTATCTCAGGCTCTACCACTGGGGCTGCTACTCTGGGCTGATCTATGTCGCTACCTCGGCCTCAAGCACGGCCTCGTCCTCGGCCCCTCGTAGGAGCTGCAACTTGAGACTCAGGCTGCAGATCAGTGGATGAAGAAGCACGTGTTCTCGCCATCTGTGAGAGAGTAGAATAGAAATACAATTAGCATTTAGAATTCAAATCGCACGATAGAGAAGAATATATGTGAAGTCATTCCTAAACTCTGCATCCTCTGGGGGATAAGCAAAGATGTCTCCATACCGATCCCTCAGACCCTACCAAGTTTGTTCGTGAATTTGTGAGACCTAAGCAACCTAGTGCTCTAATACCAACTTGTCACAAACCGAATTTCCCACCGTCGGGACCGTGATGGCGCCTAACATTGAACCCGCTAGGAAAGCCAACGTAAATATTCAATTTATCTTATTCCTTTATTATTACCAAATAGTATGCGAAAAGTCAACACTAGCATAGATAGAAGTACAAAATGGAGCAAGGTATATAAACTCAATGTATGCCTTTACGAAATTTCGCAAACCAATCCCAGAATTTTGGAGTCACAAGCTCACGGACTATCTACGAATAATACATGTAATGGTTTGAACGAAGTAAGTACCTCTATTTCTGAAATATCTAGAACAGAATAGAAAAGAAGTAGGAAGGGAAGCCATGTTCTGCGGACGCCTGCAGGACTATCTCGGGGTCTCCACTAGACTAAAGGCAGCAACCTCGATCTACGATCCGTAGGGTCTTACACCGGGATATGGACAAAAGTGAAGAGTGTATCATTAGTACAACCGACCCCATGTACTGAGTAAGTGTCGAGCCTAACCTCGGCGAAGTAGTGACGAGGCTAGGACGCAACAATGAAATAAACTTGTGCAGTTTAATAATGTACAGAAACGATAATAATGACAAGAATTAAGCAGCTAAGCATGAAGAAAAAGGGGAAACATGCTGAGGGAGAGAATATCAAGTAATGAAAATAACTAAGTAAGACACAATTAAAATCTCAACTTAAACAACAGGTAATAGCAACACAAGGAAGACAATGCACGGCATCACCCTTCGTGGTTTTACTCTCGTCCTCACCTAACAGTAATTATAAATTACACGGCATCACCCTTCGTGCTCTTACCTCACATAATCATGGCACCGCATTATCCATCATGCATTATCACTCATATCATGGCACGACATCACCCTTCTGGGCTTTACAATCACAATATCGGAACGACATCACCCTTCGTTCTTTACACTCTCTCATAATATTATACATGACATCACCCTTCGAGCTTTACACTCTTCCTCACCCAAACAATAAAAATAGCAACAATTCAGTAACGAAAATCAACCATGATAAAGCCAAACGTCCCGGCAAGGGAGCCACCAGTAGAAATAATACCACTCTGGCAAGGGAAAAATCTATAACCAATCTCACTTAATACACAACTTCTCATAAAAAATGCTCAATTGAAACTAATACTCAACATTCGACAAGATCAATGCATTTCCACCAACATGAATAGATTTAAACTGAAACTCAAGTCATACTTAATGGAAAACCACATAAATCGCAATATTTGACTCACGGGCATGCTTGACACCAACGTATAGGTACTTGTCACCTCGCCTATACGTTGAAAATGATACTTTACACATAACAAATAGGACACAACACCTATTCCCTCAAGTTAAGGTTAAGCCAAACACTTACCTCAAATTCCACGACCAAACTCAAGCCTCGATTTCCGCTTTCCCTTTTGAATTTGACTCCAATTCACTTGTATCTAGACATATTCAACTCAATAACATCAATAAATTCCAAACAATTCCATCCCAATGCTTAATTATAGGATTTACATCATTCTTCCCAAAAAGTCAAAAATTGACCCCAGGCCCGCTTGGTTAAACCACGAGGTTCGTACCAAAACCTGATCACCCATTCACCCACGAGCCCGAATATGTAATTGGTTTCGAAATCCGACCTCAAAATGAGGTCTAAATTCCAATTATTCAAAAAGCTCTAACTCTACCCAAATCCCTAATTTTCTACCCTTAAGAACATTATTTAGGCCTAGAAATATAATGGGTGTTAATAGAAATTGAAGAAAACAAGTCTAAGAATACATACCTATGGTTTTGTGGTGAAATCCCCTTTCAGAAATCGCCCAATTTGGAGTTTAGGTGAAGAAGTTATGAAAATTTGAAGAAATCCTGATTTGCTACTGTTTTTAAAAAACACTAGACGGACATGCTATGCAATTGCGACCCTTACTGTGCGATCGCATAGGCTTCTACTCCCCTGCCCATCGCGTTCACATCCAAGGGGATGCGTTCGACTGTGCTATCACTACCCAACACCCAGGACCCCTTATACTCTATGCGTTCACGACTACATGGGTGCTTTTGCGTAGAGTAATTTTCCTATTCTCCACGTTCGCACCCTGTAATATGCATTCGTATAGTGTTACCAAGCCCCCTTCCCCGCGTGTGAATTGCGTTTGCATGGAAACCCATGCGTTCTCATAGGGTAAATTTCCTGGACACCAGCAACATCTACAAGACACAAGATTTTCTAAGCAAAATCACCCCGACACCTATCCGAAACTCACCCGAGCCTCAGGGCTCCAAACCAAACATGCACATAGCTACAAAAAGATCATACGGACTTACTCGTGCGATCAAATCACCAAAAACAACAAATTTAGCCTTAAAATCAAAGAAAATTTCCAAAACTTCCAAAGTATCAAATTTCACGACTACGGGTCTGAATCACATCAAACGACTTCCGTTTCTTACCAAATTTTACAGACATATCACAAATATCCTATTGAACCTGTACCGGGCTCCGGAACCAAAATACGGGCCCAATATCATGAATTGCAAATATAATCAATTTCTAAAATCTCTTATATCTTTCACAATAATAATTTCTTTCAATAATTCATTTCTCGGTATTGGGACCTCGGAATTCGATTCCGGGGCATACGCCCAAGTCCCATATTTTCCTACGGCCCCTTCGGAACCGTGGAATCATGGTTCCGGGTCCGTATACCCAAAATATTGACCGAAGTCAACTTAAATTCAATATTAAGTCCAATTTAGCATTTTTCTCAGTTTTTCACATAAAAGCTTCCCGGATACCCGCTCGGGTTGCGCGCGCAAATCGAGTTGAGATAAAAGGTGGGTTTTAAGGCTTCGAAACACAGTTTAGACTTATAAAACAAGGGATGACCTTTTGGGTCATCACACCAGGCTACCGCGAACGCGAAACATTGGGACCTGGGGGAGGGAAATCATACTCTACATGAACGCGGCTCAAGGCTCGTGAACTGAGAGGCTGGTGGGAACAAGCCTTCGCTAATAGGAAGGCTACTAGAGTCACTGCTTCGCGATAGACCCCTCGCAAACGCGATGAAGGCCTGACGCCTCTGTATTAAAACAGAACCAGCACGGGATTTTTCAAAAGTTTCACAACTCCTTCATTAGAACACAACCTAGAGCGATTCTTGAAGAGGGATTTCGACACCCAATCATAGGTTTTCACCTTTCAACTTGTTTTCTTCGATTTCCATCATCATTAATGAATTCTTAGTCTTTAATCTTGTTCTTTAAGGGTAGAAATTAAGGATTTTGGGGGAGTTGGGAATTTTACAAAATTGGGGATTTAGACCTCGATTTGGGGTCGGATTCCGGAACTAATTGATTATCTGGGCTCGAGGGTGAATGGGTAAACAAATTTTGGTCCGAACCTTGAGTTTTGACCAAGCAGGCCCGAGGTCGGATTCTCACTTTTTTTGGGGAAACTCGGGAAATCAGTAATTATTCATTAAAGTTGATTCCTTTAGCGATAAATGATGGTATTAAGATATTTGTGACTATATACGAGTGGGTTGGAGGTGAATTCTAAGGGAAAAGCGGTGCTTGAGTAGTGCGTGGCCTGCGAATCGAGATAAGTGTCGTGTCTAACTTTGGCTTAAAGGAATATGTGCTATGTGTTTTATTGTTGAATACGACGTACAAGTGAGGTGACGAGCACCTATGCGTTGTGGTCGAGTCGCAGCATGCGAATGAAATTCCACCGTTTCAAATTTTTTAGTCTTAAATCATGTTATCCATGCTTATTATTGTTATTGAAATGATGGGAGACTTATATCGGTTCCACTAAGGTTTGATAAATTTGTGAATATTGATTCAAAGTTGAGATCTTAAAATTGTGAAACTAATCATTTATGAAATATTGGTTTCTTGTGAAACTCTTGTCTATCCGTTGTTTTTGATTTTCTTATATTTTGAGGAAGAGTGTAAAGTACGAAGGGTGATGCCGTGCATTATTTATTTATATTGTAAGGAAGAGTGTAAAGCACGAAGAATGATGCCCTGCATGATTTATTTATATTGTGAGGAAGAGTTTAAAGCACGAAGGGTGATGCCACACATGATTTATTGATATTGTGAGGAAGAGAGTAAAAGCACGAAGGGTGATGCCGTGCATGATTTATTTATATTGTGAGGAAGAGAGTAAAAGCACGAAGGGTGATGCAGTGCATTCTTATTTATTATTTGGTGAGGTTGAGGGTAAAAGCACGAAGGGTGATGTCGTGCAGTTTTCATTTACTATTGTAATTACTTAATTTGTTCACTTATTACTGTCTAATTCTGTCTTTTCGTTATTCTCACCCCTTATATTGAAAACCTCCACTGTAAGTCCCTTTCCCATCATCAGCTATTTTATATCCTTATTTGATGTTATTTCCACTAGCATGATTATTTTGTTCAGATTATATGTGGTGTTTTATCCTAGCCTCGTCATTACTTCGCCTTGGTTACGCTCGACACTTAATAGTACGTGGGGTCGGTTGTATTGATGCTGCACTCTGCAATTTTTGTGTAGATCCGGGTATCGGTCGGAGCTGACTTTGAGATCGTAGTTGGCATCGCATAAGAGACCCGAGGTAGATCTGCCGACGTTCACATATTCCTCGAGTCCCCTTCTTGATCTTCATTTACTGTTTTCTTTAGTTTCATAAGCAATTGTATTTCTTTATTTCAGCCAAATATTTTTGGTTATTCTTAGTAGTCCGTGAATTGTGACACCAGACCCAGGGTAGCTAGACAAATAGACTTTACATGCACAATATTATTATGCAAGTTTTGTTTCTTACTTTAATTATTATGTTTTGAGTTGTAGTAGTTCTCAGTATTTGTAACATTATTATGTTGAAAACTTTTGATGTTGGCTTGCCTGGAAAGTGTAGCGTTAGGCGTCATCACGTTCCCGACAGTGGGAATTTGGGTCGTGACAAGTTGGTATCAGAGCCAGGTTGCTTAGGTCTCGCAATTAACGGACAAACTTAACAGAGTCTAGGGGTCGGTAAGGAGACGTTCTTACTTATCTCTCAGAGACTATAAAGTTAGGAACAAGTTCACTTTTATTAAACTCTGTCATACGATTCTTGTTATCTCAAGACTGATTGAACCCTTCTATTATTATTATCTCGCAGATGGCGAGGACACGTACCGCTTCTTCCGCTGATCAACAGTCGGATCCCCCAGCAACAGCTCCTACGAGGGGCAGAGGCCGAGGTTAAAGCCGCGCCAGAGGTCGAGGTAGGGGCAGGGCTCGAGAAACAGTTCCAGCCGTGGAGCCTCAGATAGAGTTTGATGAGGGGGATCTAGCTCAGAACGTTCCGGTAGGACCAGCTCAGGTCCTAGAGGGGTTTATTGCTACACCGATGCTTCAGGATGCTTTGGTCTGATTAGTGGGCCTTATGGATAGTGTGGCTCAGACTGGCGCATTGCCCATGGCACTAGCAGTATTTGAGTTTGGAAAATGAGCCCAGACTCCTACCACCCACACTCCGGAGAAAGTGGCTCCCCAGTTTCATACCCCAGCAGCCCATCCAGTAGGGGTACTTCAGCCGGTTGTTACAGCACCACCCGTTGATGGGACAACTATGTCCTTCGATGCTTTCTGGAGATTGGATAGGTTTATCAAGCTTTCCCTAGTTCATTTCAGCGGTGCCACTTCAGAGGACCCCCAGGAGTACCTTAATAGCTGCCATGAGGTTCTTCGGAACATGGGTATATTGGGGACCAATGGGGTCAACTTTTCTGCTTTCTAGATGACTGGTTCCGCCAAGCAATGGTGGAGAGATTATCTATTGACTAAACCAGCTAGATCACCTGCTCTTACTTGGGATCAGTTCTCACATCTCTTCTTGGATAAGTTTCTGTCTATTACTACGAGAGAGGAGCGCCACTGTCAGTTTGAGCGGATCAAATAGGGCAGCATGACTGTTACTCAGTATGAGACCTGGTTCATGGATTTGGCTTGTCATGCTATTCTTCTTCTCCCCATAGAGAAAGAGAGAGAGAGAGAGAGAGTTTGGAGAGTTACTGAGAGTCTTGCTCCGCCTATCAGATTGCAGATGGCTAAGGAGACAGGGAGCGAGATCTCTTTCCAGGATGCAACCAATGTGTCCATGCAAGTTGAGATGGTTCTTGGATTGGGAGGTTAGGGGTCAGATAAGAGACCTCGCCATTTCGGTGAATTCAGCGGTGCCTTATTTGGAGGCGGGTACTTATGGTAGAGGCCATCCTTCCAGGCAAGTTCATTCAGCACTTCAGGCATCCCATGGTAACCCAAGTGGTCGTGGCCATTATATGCCTTATTCTGATTAGCCATCTCCTATCACTGCACCTCGTCTTCAGAGTTTTCAGGGTGGTTATTCAGGTCGACAGAGTAAGTTCGCCGGCCAGCAGTCTCAGCAGCAAAAGTCTTGTTATGCCTGTGGTGACCCTAGGCACATTGCTAGGTATTTCCCACGTGCGTCGAGCAGTTCTCAGTACCAGGGTTCTCGTGCCATGGTTCTGAAACCAGCTTCCACACCGCCTGCCCAGCCAGCCAGAGGTAGGGGTCAGGTAGCCAAAGGTAGGGGCCAAATTGTTAGAGGTGGAGGTCAGTCTGCTAGAGGTGGCGGCCCGCCTGTCAGAGGTTGTCCCAGAGATATGGTTTAGGGTAGTGGGTCCCAGCCCCGATGTTATGTAGTCCCAGCCAGACCTGAGGCTGAGTCCTCCGATATTATAATCACAGGTACTGTTTAAGTTTGCAGTAGAGATGCTTTAGTCCTATTTGATCCGAGATCTACTTACTCCTATGTATCATCTTATTTTGCATCATATTTGGTTGTGTCCCGTGATTCTTTGAGCACCCCTGTATATGTGTCCATGCCCGTGGGGGATTCTATTATTGTAGATCGTGTATATCGCTCGTGTGTGGTTGTTATTAGGGGTCTTGAGACCAGTGTAGACCTTTTGCTTCTTTATATGGTTGATTTCGATGTTATATTGGCCATGGATTGATTGTCGCCTTATTATGCTATCTGTAACTGTCATGCCAGGACAATGACCTTAGCCTTACCGGGGTTGCCTCGATTAGAGTGGAGAGGGACTCCTAGACACTCTTCCAGCAGAGTTATTTCTGATATGAAGGCTCGACGTATGGTCGAGAAGGGGTGTTTGGCCTATTTGGCTTATGTTCATGATTCTAGTGTTGAGGTTCCTTCTATGGATTCCGTGCATGTTGTTTGTGAGTTTCCTAAGGTATTTCCTGCAAACCTGCTAGGGATGCCACCCAATAGGGATATTGACTGTTGCATTGATGTGGCTTTGGGCACTCAGCCCATTTCTATTCCGCCATACCGGATGGCCCCACCAGAGTTGAAAGAATTGAAGGAACAATTGCAAGATTTTCTTGATAAGGGCTTCATTAGACCTAGTGTCTCACCCTGGGGTGCGCCGATTTTTTTCGTGAAGAAGAAGGATGGATCTATGAGGATGTGTATAGATTATTGGCAGTTGATTAAAGTCACTATCAAGAACAAGTATCCGTTGTCGAGGATTAGTGATTCGTTTGATCAGCTTCAGAGTGTAAGGGTGTTTTCAAAGATTGATTTGAGATCGGACTACCATCAATTGAGGATTAGGGCATCTGATGTCCCTAAGACAGCTTTTCGGACGCGGTATGGGCACTATCAGTTTCTGGTGATGTCTTTTGGGTTGACCAATGCCCCAACAACATTTATGGACTTGATGAACCGAGTGTTCAAGCCTTACCTAGATTCATTCGTGATTGTGTTTATTGATGACATTTTGATATACTCCCACAGTCGGGAGGAGCATGAGCAACACCTCAAGATAGTGCTCCAGACTTTGAGGGTCAGTCAGTTGTATGCTAAATTTTTTAAGTTCTAGTTTTGGTTGCATTCAGTTGCTTTCTTGGGTCACGTCGTATCAGCAGAGGGTATTCAGATGGATCCTAAGAAGAATGAGGCAGTCAAGAACTAGCCTAGACCAGTTCAGCTACGGAGATTAAGAGTTTCTTGGGTTTGGCGGGTTATTACTGTCGGTTTGTGGAGGGGTTTTCTTCTATAGCAGCCTGATGACCAGGTTGACTCACAAGGGTACCCCATTCATATGGTCGGACGAGTGTGAGGCGAGCTTTCAAAAACTCAAGACAGCCTTGACTTCTGCATCGGTTGTTGTATTACCATCGGATTCAGGATCTTACACGGTATATTATGATGCCTCACGCATAGGGCTCTGAGCAGTGTTGATGCAGGTGGGCAGGATGATAGCATATGCGTCCCGTCAGTTGAAGTTTCATGAGAAGAATTACCCTGTCCATGACTTAGAGTTGGCAGCCATTGTTCACGCGTTGAAGATTTGGAGGCACTACCTTTATGGCGTGCCGTGTAAGGTTTTCACGGATCATAGCATCCTTCAGTATTTTTTCAAGCAAAAGGATCTCAATTTGAGGCAGAGGATATGGTTATAGCTATCGAAAGACTGATGTCACTATATTTGTGCTGACCCAAAAAGTCATCTCTCATTTTATAAGTCAAAACTGTGTTTCGAGGCCTTGAAAACCTCCTTTTATCTAAACTCATTTTGCGTGCGTATCCAAGTCGTATATCCGGGAAGCTTTTGTGTAAAAAAATGAGAAAAATGCTAATTTTGCCTTTTAATATTGAATTTAAGTTGACTTCAGTCAACATTTTTGGTAAACGGACCTGGACCCGTGATTTGACGGTCACGTAGGGTCCGTAGGAAAATATGGGACTTGGGCATGTGCCCGGAATTGAATTCCGAGGTCCCAAGCCCGGGAAATAAATTTTTGAAAGAAATTATTTTACTGAAATTATAAGAGTCTTTGGAAATTTGTTTACATTTGAAATTTACAGTATCGGGCCCGTATTTTGGTTTTGGAGCCCGACACAAGTTTAGTATAGTATTTGAGTGATGCCTGTAAAATTTGGTAAGAAACGGAGGTCATTTGATGTGATTCGGACCCGTAGTTGTGAAATTTGGAACTTTGAAAGTTTTGAGATTTTTCTTTGAATTATATGCTAAATTTGTTGTTTAAGATGTTATTTTGGCGATTTGATCGCACGAGTAAGTCCTTAGGATGTTTTTAAGGTTGTGTACATGTTTGGTTTGGAGCTCCGAGGGCTCGGATAGGTTCCAGGGTGTTTAGAATTGGAAAATCACTGCTGGTGCACCAGTTCTGGTGTGCCCACACCTGCGAGCCTAAGGCTACAGGTGCGGACCTTCAACCGCAGGTGCGGTCTAGCCCAACCTACCTTCTTTCCGCAGGTGCGACAATATTTCCGCAAAAGCGGTTCTTAAGAAGCGGATAAACCTCCGCAGGTGCGGCCCTCAGTGGCCTTGCCCATTTCCGCTGGTGCGACCATTTTTCCGCACCTGCGCAAGTGCATGTGCGACCCAAGCACTGTAGGTGCGAGGGTCGGGCAGTGTGTTTAAGTTAGAGCTTCATCTGTTTTCATTTTCACATCTTCACAAAAATAGAAGACCAAAGGCGATTTTCTCAAGAGATTTTCTTCCCAAATCATAGGTAAGTGTTCACTAACTATTTCCTTCAACGTTCTAATGTTTTTCATCAATTATCATCAAGAATCCTAGAGTTTTAAGGGTAGAAAATTGGGGATTTGGGTAGAGTTAGGGATTTTTGAATAATTAGAATTTAGACCTCATTTTGAGGTCGGATTCCGAAACTAATTACATATTCGGGCTTGTGGGTGAATGGGTGATCGGGTTTTGGTCCGAACCTCGTGTTTTGACAAAGGGGGCCCGGGGTCGATTTTTGACTTTTTAGGAAGAATGATAGAAAATTCATAATTAAGAATTGGGGTTGAATTATTTAACATTTATTGATATTATTAAGCTAATTATGTCTAGATACATTCGAATTGGAGGCGAATTCTAAAGGGAAAGCGGTAATTGAGGCTTGAGTTGATCGTGGAATTAGAGGTAAATGTTTGGCTTAACCTTAGCTTGAGGAAATAGGTGTTGTTGTATTGGTAAAAAAAAGTGTTTGACACGTAAGCCAACTCGTGACAACTTAGCCAATTATGTGGACACAGGAGAACGCGACAGCTGGATGTGATTCTTTGAAGAGGTACGAAACAAAGAGGCACGATTTTATAAACCCTCGAGCTCATCAGCCACGGGAAACTCCTCTAATTGAGACAAGGAAGGGATACAGTCAGAGTGAATCTAGACAGAATTACAGATAGATTAAGGAATCCCCAATAAGAATCCCAGACGTTGAGTAACCTTCACATAACCGTTACATTTTCCCTTGGTAACGCTTCATTAATGCAATAATTAGTCATCAATGAGCAATTATTGCAAGAACCAAACGTTATATTGAGAAACCTCCTATATAAAGGGAGGAAATATAACTTGTAAGGACATCTGATTTTCGAATACAATCTACTTTTCTTTTCTATATTTCTGCAATATTGTCTACTACTCGTTTCTCTTTATTTAGTATTATTTCCTTGATTATCAGTAACCCGTGTTCATCCTAGAAATAGCTTTGGTCAAATGATCTAATTCTTTGGTCAAACAAATTGGTTCCGTTACCGGGAATTTGATAATCTTTGTTTGCTTTTCAAGCGATATCCTCCGAACTATGTCGAACTCCAACAACAACAACCAGAAAAGGAATGGAACCCCAGTTCCATCACCTTCAAAAAACCCAAGTTGTTCAAGGGAACAATTCATATAAAGATCCAATAACAACAATGATAATAACGATCAAATTGTGGAACAAGATAGAGTAAAGCAAATGATTGCAGAGTATGTGAGCCAAGCTTTGCAAGAATTTGCAAGGGAATTAGCGGCATCGTTACCTGCACCACCCCCCCAATAATACCATCACTATGAAAAATCCTTAATCTGGGTTGGCGAACTCAGGAAGGGGAGACACTCCTAATGAATCTCTCGAAGCAAGACCAGGTATGACTAATAACTCTGAACTACAAAATTTACTGCTAACCATGCAGAAATAGATGAAGGAGCAGAACGATCGTATCGAACAAATTCCTGGAGTACCGCCTATTACCAAAGACATTGATGTTGATAGGTATTATCAACAACCTTGGAAGACTAGTGCGGCACCCTTGCCTATATCCAAGAAATTTAAAATGCCTGACGTTCCCAAATATGATGGAACAACTGACCCACGTAATGATGTGACTGCTTTCACTACTGGAGTAAAAGGCAACGACTTAACAAAACAAGAGATTGAATCAGTCCTTATAAAAAAATTTGGGGAAACACTTACCAAAGGAGCCCTAACCTGGTATTTTCTTCTCCCCGAAAATTCTATTGACTCTTTTGCTGAGCTTGCAGATTCATTTATAAAAGCACACTCTGTTGCACAAAGAGTTGAGAAAAGAATGGAAGATATATTCAAAGTAAGACAAGGAGACACGGAACTACTCCGTGAGTTTGTAGACAGGTTTCAACGAGAAAGAATGCATTTACCCAGGGTGCCTGATAATTGGGCAGCCATGGCATTTGCAAGCAACCTAAACGATAAAAGCTCAGAAGACACGAGACAACTTAAGGAAAGTCTAAGATAATTCCCCGCAACAACATGGAACGGTGTATATAACATGTATAGTACTAAACTCAGAATAAAAGAAGATATCATTGCTCGTTCAAGAGATGAAGATCATTCCAGGTCCAGATGTCCTGAATCAGATAGAAGATCAGGTAAAAACAGGTACCATCCTTACTTAGGACCCTCGGGACGTGATATTCGTCCCAGGTTCGAAAACACTAGGTCAGACTATAGACCACCAGGAAGAGACGTAGTCTCATACTCATCTAGATCCAGAAAAGATCGAGATGAACGACCTAGAGGTAATACCCGAATTAGGGATCATACCTTTAATGTAAGTACTACTGAGCTTGTCTCAATATTGAGGAACATGGGAGACAAGGTTAAGTGGCCCAAAGAGATGCGATCAAATCCAAATAGAAGGAACCCAAATCACTAGTGTGAATTCTATAACGATCATGGGCACAGGACTGCAGATTACATTTTTTACAAGGTGAAGTAGAAAATTTATTGAAACCGCGCTATTTAACAGAATTGTTTAGTGATAAACGTAAACAGGCATATATGAAGAACATGCAACAGCCCCCAAAGCCTCCTTCTCCAAAGTGAACCGTCGACGTGATACATGGAGAAGAAGAAGTAAACTGAGTGGTCTGTAAAACGACCACAAAGTTCACAATTACACATGGAAAACGGGTTCGTGAAAATATGGAAGCGGACGATATAACCTTTGATGATGCAAATATCGGCGGATTAATGCTTCCTCACAACGATGCTCTGGTAATATCTTTACTTATTCATGACACTAACGTAAAAAGAGTGTTGATTGATCCAGGTAGTTAAGTCAATATCATTTTTCTAAGATTCGTGGAAGAAATGCTATTGGGGAATCAAGTAATCCTACGGGCACGAGCCATATCAGGGTTTAATAACTCTATGGTTATAACAAAAGGAGAAATCGAGCTTAGCACTTATGCTGAGGGGGTGGTCAAAAGTACCAGGTTCCAAGTCATCGATACTGACATGGCTTATAATGTAATCATGGGAAGGCTATGGATCCACGACATGAAAGAAATACCCTCCACCTTGCATCAGGTAATTAAATTCCCTCTGAATGGGGGATTCAACAAATTAGAGGCGATCAACAAACCGCAAGAAATATAAATTCTGTGGTACACTACAACAAAAAGTAGAGGTGGAAGAATCAAAAGATAAGGGAATCTCTCAAGCAGGTAACACCGCCCAAACAGGTATGGAAGAAATTAATACCCAAATAGGTATGAAAGGTATTAATGCTGAAACAGGTACGAAAGAAAATACTTACGAGAAGGTGAATCAAGTTACCACTGAAGGTGCATTAGACCACACGGATGTAGATTCCAGACCGGAAGTCATTCGTGAACCGGAGG
Organism: Nicotiana paniculata; assembly: GCA_005239505.1. Classification (NCBI taxonomy): domain Eukaryota; kingdom Viridiplantae; phylum Streptophyta; class Magnoliopsida; order Solanales; family Solanaceae; genus Nicotiana; species Nicotiana paniculata. Next base: position 158,074 of record ML352586.1, on the reverse strand, counting down.
AAGACGAGCACATCAAAACAACTACGGAAGAGCTCGAAGCTATTCCATTGTCTGAACAAAAGCAAAAATAGAAAGTGTATATAGGCACAAGGCTGGGCCCCGGTCGTAGAGGTAAGTTAATTGATTATTTAAAGGCTAATGCAGATTGCTTTGCGTAGTCCCACTCAGATATGACAGGTATCCCACTAGAAGTGATGACTCATAAACTAAATGAAGATCCATCCTTCGTACCTGTTAAGCAGAAGAAACGAAAGCAAGGACCATTCAAGAACCAAGTGATTGACGAAGAGGTACAGAAACTCTTGAAGATTGGTTCGATACGAGAGGTAACGTACCCTAAATAGCTAGCTAACACTGTGGTAGTACCTAAAAAGAATGGCAAATGGAGAGTACACGTAGATTATACTGACTTAAATAAAGCATGACCCAAAGATTCATTCCCATTACCACATATAGATCAAATGATCTATGCCACCGCAGGTCATGAATTTTTAAGCTTCCTATACGCATATTCTGGTTATAATCAGATTAAAATGGATCCCTCAGACGAGGAAAATACCTCCTTTATTACAAACAGGGGGACTTATTGTTATAAAGTCAGGCCTTTTGGCTTGAAAAACGCTGGAGCCACCTATCAAAGGCTAGTGACCAAGATATTCTAGGAATATCTGGGAAAAACGATGGAAGTTCACATCGATGATGCTGGTAAAATCAACACGGGCGGAAGACCATTTCCGGCACCACTCTATTACCTTTGACATTTTATGCAGGTACAATATGAAGTTGACTCCAGAAAAATGCCCTTTTGGCGTAGAATCAGGTAAATTCTTAGGTTTCCTTGTATCAAACAGGGGAATAGAGGTAAATCCTAATCAAATTAAAGCTATAGAAAAAAATACCGGATGTACTTATAAACAAAAAAGAAGTTCAAAGACTAACGGGAAGAATTGCAGCCTTAGGCAGGTTTATTTCCAAATCTTCCGAGAAAAGTTTTAAATTCTTTGCAGTTCTCAAAAAGCAGAATCAGTTCAAATGAACTGAAGAATGTCAGAAAGCCCTAAAGAATCTGAAGATTTATCTATCGAAACCACCGCTTCTTTCAAAGCCAAAAGAAGGGGAAAGATTGTACATCTACCTGGCTATTTTAGAAATTGTTGTAAGTGTAGTACTGGTAAGAGAAGAAAAAAGTACGCAATCACCTATCTACTATGTAAGTAAAACTTTGCCAGATGCTAAAACTAGATATCCACATCTGGAAAAATTAGCCTTAGCTTTAATAATGGCATCTAGAAAATTACGACCATATTTTCAATGTCACCCGATCACCGTTGTGACTTCATATCCTTTAAGAAATATTCTGCATAAACAAGAATTGTCAGGAATATTAGCTAAGTGGGCCATAGAATTATGTGAGCATGAAATAATCTATCAGCCTAGGACTGCAATTAAGTCTCAAATACTAGCTGATTTTGTTGTTGACTTTAGTAATAACATTATCCCTGAAGTAGAAAAAGAGTTACAACTTTTTAACGGTGCTAATCCGGGCCTATGGACCCTATTCACCGATGGCTCCTCAAATAGAAAAGGTGCCGACTTAGGCATAGTCTTAATATCACCCACGGGTGAAAAGACATGACAAGCTATCAAGTGTTATCCTATAACTAACAATGAAGCAGAGTACAAAACTGTTATCCCAGGGCTTGAACTCGCACGAGAACTCTCAATCGAGCAAATCGTGATCAACATCGACCCCGAACTGGTAGTAAATCAAATGTAGGGGACTTACACCGCCCGAGAGACTCAGATGCTATAATATTTTGAAAAGGCACGAGAGCTCGTGAGACAATTCAAAACATGGAAGGTAGTACAGATACCTAGAGGGGAAAATGCTGAAGCAGATGCATTAGCTAACCTCGCAGCAGTCACGGAAGTAACAAACAAGGACAATGCAATCATCGTTCATATATTCCATTCAGATATCGACCAGGATAGAAATGAGGTAACTTTCAATAATTTAACCTAGGATTGGAGAAACGAAATCCTAAATTTTTTGCAGAATGGCACCGTACCTGAAGACAAGAAAACAACTCAAGCACTTCGCCGAAAAGCTGCACAGTACTGCCTCATTTGCAACTCATTATATTGCAAGATGTTCGGGGGGGGCCCCTAGAAAAATGCCTCGCACCTAACTAAAGTCAATTTGTGATGAAAGAAGTCCACAAAGGACAATGTGGAAATCACTCAGGGGAGAGATCATTAGTGAAAACCCTAATCAGAGCTGGATATTATTGGCCTAAGATGGAAGAAGAGGCCGAGAACTTTGTATCCAAATGCGGCAGGTGCCAAAGGTTTGCCAATAACATGCATCGACCAGCGGAATTATTGCATCCAATAATATCCCAATGGCCTTTCAAGAAATGGGGTATGAACATAGTAGGACCTCTTCTCACAGCTAAAGGACAGGTACGATTTTTGCTCATGCTAACCGACTATTTTTCAAAATGGGTAGAGGCAGAAGCTTTCAAACAAGTGCGAGAACAGGAAGTTAAAATATTCTTATGGCGAAAAATAATATGCCGTTTTGGGATACCAAAGGAGATCCTGTGCGATAATGGCCCACAATTCATAGGCTCGCAAATCACAGAATTCTTCGAAAGCTGGCAAATCAAACGGATCACTTCAACGCCATACCACCCCGTGGCTAATGGTCAAGACGAGTCAATGAATAAGGTCATAATCAACAATCTAAAGAAGCGGTTGGATAAGGCCAAAGGAAACTTGCCTGAAGAGTTACCAGCAGTACTATAGGCATATAGAACAACTTCAAAAATAGCCACGGGAGAAACTCTGTTCGCACTTGTCTATGGCTCAGATAACTTAATACATGTGGAGATTGGCGAACAAAGCATAAGTTTAACAACATCCATGGAGGAAGCAAACGACGACGAATTGAGGACCAATCTGGACCTGCTCGAACCATGGAGAAAAGCAACACTGATACGGGTGGCAGCTCAAAAACAAATCATAGAGCGTTATTACAACCATAAAGCTCATCTCAGGTACTTCAAGATTGGGGACTTTGTCCTCAAAAAAGTCTTTTAATCAACGAACGAAGAAGGCGCAAGAAAGCTAAATCTAAACTGGGAAGGACCCTACAAAATCTGAGGATAGCTGGGATGGGCGCCTACGAGTTGGAAGCTATGGACGGCAGAATCCTACCAACAAGTTGGAATGCCATTCACTTGAAGTACTACTTTTAAGGAAAAAAAGTACCCCCGGTCAGGCATCACACATTCGATTTTATTTTGAACATTTAAAATTTTACTAACTTTTTTAGATGATATGCATAAAGATAACCCATCACCAGATGATAATATTAGACCTGAAAAGACGCGAGGAAATAACACAATTCCCGGTGTAGGGTAACACTTTCTGATGGACGTTTTAAAGGGTTAAGCATTCATCATCTAAAAAACTATATACCTTCGAGTACGGAATGTTTTTCCTTTTCAGGAAAAGGACCACAAGGGAGGAATAATCAAGTACTCGAGATCTCATTCTTCAAAGCTCAAACACTTGGGGGACTATACAGTATGGAAGGCTAAGACGAAGCAAAGAAGACTATCAGAAAGTCAAAAGCTCGAGCCTAAAGACCCATCTACCCAACAAGATAAGTGATACGAGCAGAATCGAAAGAGATCAAAAGAGCCATCAAAATACAAAGCCTAATGCAAAAATGCAAAAAACCTTCGAATATGTTCAGTTTGAAAGGAAAAATATTATTCACGAGGAAGAAATGTTGTTAGGGGTAAAAGATCATCATCAGTGTACTCATTCAAAAATTGTTATGATTAAAAACAGTTACGAAATCTTTGTACTCATATAGAAAACTGTTATCAAATAAAACGGTTATGGATGAAAGATCAAAATCCTTGTATTCGTTCAGAAAACTGTTATCAAATAAAATAGTTACGGATAAGAAAACATTTCCCTCATACTTATTAAAAAATTATTTCCAACAAAAATAGTTGTGGATACAAATCCCAGTTCTTATAATAACTATTACTAATGAAAAACAGTTGCTCCCTTGTATTTACTCGAAAAAACTGTTACCAATGATAAACGGTTACGAAATACAAGTGTATATCAAATCTGTTAAATAAAAACAGTTTCAACATGAGTCTTAGACGATAACCGTAAACACATGTAAAATGTTGTGGAAGTTCAAACAAAAAACTTCCCTTAGAAGCATTTCTAAACATGTGTAAAATTCCTCACTCTAGTGCATTACTATGAAGTTGAGACGTCTTCTTCATTAAGCATCAATCAAAAAGGGACATATCTTATAAATAAAGCCTATCATAAACAAAGGCTTATATTTTGTGCAAACACCGTGCCTACTATAAAAAGGTTCGAGTGATTTTAGCATTTTCATGCGAAAGTTTAGAGGTAAAACTAAAAACCTCAAAAAGCAAGATATGCAAAGGACTTAAAGCAAAACAGAAGCTCGAAACAAAAAAAGTCATAAATTGCATTAATATCAAAAAGAGAGGCTAAGTAAGAACTAATTACTAACTAGTACTTAGCCACATATAATAATTATATTTTTGTGCCTCTAAGTTGTCAGTTGGGGACTTCAAAGATCCAAATTTACCCCCGACGGAGCTGGGGGTAACCACCAATCCAATAAGAAAAACAAGGAAAACCAATACTTTAATCTTCTTGTGGAGGAGGGATGAATTCCTCATTAATAGGAGGAACGGGAGCAACTTTAGGCGAAGAGGCACGAGCGGAAAAAGTTTCACCATCAGATGGAGAAATATTAAGACCTTGTTGAGTCTTCTCCATAGCCTCTTTGGTTTTAGCTATTGTAGCGTTGATGTCGAAACCTTCTTGACTCATCTCTGTCAATGTATCAAGGTGAGAATTCACATACGCCCAACTTACATCAATAACAGCCGCTTCTTCAAGATCGTTATAATCTTTTGCCCAAATTTGAAGCTCGGCTTTTAACCCATCCTTCTCCACTTCAGCAACTTCATGGGCAGCCCTCAGAGGTACGATTGACTCCTCCAAAATTTGGACTCTATTTAATGCATTACGCAGTTCTTCTTGGGTCCGGGAGAGTGATTGTACGATCTCGCCAGAGTATACCTCCTTCTGCCCTAGCAAATCCTTCAAGTTCCTGATCTCCTCCGAGGCTTGAGACAATTGTTCAGCAAATGAGGATTCCAGAATGCTCTTATCCTTATCAGCCTGGTTTGAAGAAGCCTTCTCCACAGCCAGTTCTGTTGCTGTAATCCTCAGTTGTCTTTTCAAGGTATTCCTCCCCTCCTCTAAGGCATACATATCAATTCTCAAGCTATCATATTGTGCCCTTAGATTACCAAGATCATCCTGCAATTCTCTTGTTTCCTGATCCGAATTCTGATCCTCTTCATAAGATCCATACCAATAAGGTTGATCTACAAGAAGCAAACCAATTAGATGTGATAAATTATTTAGACATGGTAAAATTCACATGTGAAAATAGAATTGCACCATACCTTCAAGGAGGTATGCACCACTTCATTGGCCCAAGTAAGGGCTGTATGGCTAGCTAGCTTGATTTTTTCCATGGGACCTATCAAAAGTTTGAGCCATACCTCGGGTTCACCCGTCTTCTTGAAAAGACTTCCCTCAGCTGGAACCTCTATCATCACCCTCCGCATCTCCCTGCTGGAAGACCCTACTTCCCTAATGGAAGGCATGGAAGCAGGCACGGATGGGACATCAGCAGGAACTTAGGGTGGGGGAACTGAAGAACGCACGGGAAAAATAGCAGGCATGGAAGATTGAAGAATTGAGGAAACAACAGGTAAAGATATGACAGAAACCGTAATAGCTAAAGGAGCGGAGAAAACACGAGGAACCGATGAAACATTTTATCTTAAAGAGTCAGGAAAAATAGTAGCTAAAGGAACATCATCAGGAGCAAGATCAAAACCTTCATGGAACAACTACTCAACAGAATCATGAACAGGGGAGTGTGAAACGTTTTCAGAGGTTAAGGGTCTAACTGCAGACACGGAAGGCAAAATCATGGGTGTATACTCGTCGTCCAAAACCACCCGCCTTCTCTGTGACCTGTGCACCAAAGCACCCTCCTTTTCTTCTTCTTATTCAGAATGGGACTCAGTCACTTTCCTCTTCGAGGAAGACGAACTAACAATGATCTCTTAGGCCTGGGCAAGAGACATCTTTGGAACAGACAGAGCAGACATCCCACAGGCAGAAAACCCTACCAAAAAAGGAAGATTAAGCGAGAATAAAAAAAGGCTTTAGCAAGAAAAGAAGTAAAAAACTTCACTTACCATGGGTCTTTACACGCCAACTGTACTTCCCAGCGAAGTACTTCCAAGACCTTTCCTCTAATGAAGCAACAAACAACAACTTTTTTACCCAGTCACGGATACTAGAGACATTCTCAACAGTACCCATGATTTCTATAAGAAGAAGAAATAGATACGGTGTTAATAAAACATCTCAAAGAAAAACAAATGCGAACTAAAAATGTACTTACGTGCGCGATTCCACTTCTCAGGGAAGGAAAGATTCTCTTCACCCACTAAACCAGCAGTGAGAACATCGACATACCGGAGGTATCAACCTCTGTCCTTGTCATCATCAGGGGTTACCAACACTCTCTTACTTCGAGCAGCCAGAGTAAAAACCCCTTGACGAAACAGGACAGGGGACCACTCCTATGACACGCGACCACTCGCCACACAAGCGGACCAACTTGTCCCAAATATCAAAGAAACGACAGAACTCGATTAAGACTGGATCAATGGGAGGTCTAAACCCTAGGGTAAAGGATACGTATAAACAAAAGAATAACCTATCTTATAAGACATTATTCTTTGATTACCGTTAAGAACATAAACAGGGAAATCAGACCTCCAAGAACAATCCCGACGAACTAGGGAAATATGGCCCTCAGTAATAAGGGTTGAATACCTCTCAACACTGTCTAAAGAAGAAGACTGGTCTACAAGAACTAGGTTTTCCCTAGTAAAGACAAATTCAGCAGGAATAATTTTATCAACTTTAGGTTCACGAAGATGATCGTCTTTACCTGTAGATGAAGAACGAGAAGACTTAGCCCTAGGAGAAGCTAAAGACCTAGCGGAAGGAGGAGAAATTCTATGAGAGGAAGAAGAACCTCTGGAAGGAGTGGATCCTAAACTCCTTAATGTACTGCCCCTCGGACTCCTAGTTGGGGCAGAAGAAGGTGTTAAGTTTGCCACATCTATTATTCTTTTAGGTTGATTTGATGAAGACATGTTTACAAAGGCAATGGAAAATTCTTTAAAAATAAAGGAGACAAGTTATAGAATGTTTCGTGGAAGTAAAGAAAGGAAGAAAGGTATTTATAGTTGAAGACGACCGTCAAAAATGGGAAAAATAATGATGAAAAGTCATAATTAAAGGTGTCACTTCAGGGCTGACGCAGTCGCAAAAAGACTTAAAAGGTGCCGAGTAAATAAAAACCAATCAGAGAAGGACACGTGGTGTGAGCATTAAATGGAAGTGACAAACGACACCTATGTTCATAAAAAGATGCGATGTTTCGAGGCAAAGCGGCGGCAAAATATTCTCGCCATAAATGAGTATCCACTTACCAAATATTAATCGATAAATATATGGTAAGTGGGGGGACTATCTGTATTGGTAAAAAAAGAGTTTCACACGTAAGCCAACTCTTGACAACTCAGCCAGTTATGTGGACACAGGAGAACGCGACAGCTGGATGTGATTCTTTGAAGAGGTACGGAACAAAGAGGCACGATTCAATAAACCCTCGAGCTCATCAGCCACGGGAAACTCGCTCTAATCGAGACAAGGAAGGATACAGTCAGAGTGAATCTAGACAGAATTACAGATAGATTCAGGAATCTCCAATAAAAATCCCAGACGTTGTGTAACCTTCACATAACAATTACATTTGCCATTGGTGACACTTCATTACTGCAATAATTAGTCATTAATGAGCAATTATTGCAAGAACCAAACATTATATTGAGAAACCTCTTATATAAAGGGAGGAAATATAACTTGTAAGGACATCTGATTTTCGAATACAATCTACTTTGCTTTTCTATATTTCTGCAATATTGTCTACTACTCATTTCTCTTTATTTAGTATTATTTCCTTGACTATCAGTAACCCGTGTTCATCCTAGAAATAGCTTTGGTCAAAGGATCTAATTCCTTGGTTAAACAGTTATGTTCTATTTGCTATGTGTAAGTATCATGTTCGACGTATAGGTGAAATGAAGAGTACCTATACGTTGGTGTCAAGCATGCTCGTGAGTCGAATATTGTGATTTATGTGGTTTTTCGTTAAGTAATACTTGAGTTTCACTTTATAGCTATCCATGTTGGTGGAACTTACTTGATATTGAACAGTGTTGAGTATTGGTTTCAGTTGAAGATTTTTATGTGAAGTTATGTACTAAGTGAGATTGGTTATAGCTGTTTTACCTTGCCGGGATGGTATTGATTCCACTGTTGGCTCCTTTTCCGGGACGTTATGGTTTTATTTTGGTTTACTCTATTAATTTGCTTGTTGGATTGCTGTCATTTGATGTGTTTGGGTAAGGAAGAGTGTAAAAGCACGAAGGGTGATGTTGTGCGTGAGATTGTGAGTGAATGTTAGTGCACGAAGGGTGATGCCGTGCCAATATTGTGATTGTAAAAGCACGAAGGGTGATGTCGTCCATGATATAAGTGATAATGCACGAAGGATAATTCCGTGCCATGATATTGTGCGGTAAAATCACGAAGGGTGATGATGTGCTGAATATATTGATTGTGATGGTGAGGACGAGAGTAAAAGCACGAAGGGTGGTGATGTGCACTTGGTTTTGTGTTACTATTTATGTTGCTTAAATTGATATCTAATTGGTGCTTTATCTCGTCATTTCCATTAATTGATATTTCCTCCCCTCATCATGTTTCCCTTTACCTTATGCTTAGCTGCTTATTCCTCGTTGTTATTATTTTTGCCGTATACTGTTAAACTGCACACGTTGATTTGGTTGTCGTGTCCTAGAGTCGTCACTATTTCGCCAAGGTTAGGCTTGACACTTACTCAGTACATGGGGTCGGTTGTACTGATGCTACACTCTACAATTTTGTGCAGATCCTGGTACTGGACTCTTCAGACCGTAGGTCAGGGTTGGTGCCTTCAGTCCAGCGGAGACTCCGAGGTAGTTATGTAGACGTCCGCAGGTCTTGGCGTCCCTTCCTATTTCACTTCCATTCTGTTCTTATTTACTTCTGAAACAAATGTGTATTTATACTTTGTTCAGACTCCTATTTGTAGTATTCATAGACAGTCTGTGAGGTTGTGACACCTGTTCTGGGAGTACTCTGGTTCTGGATTTCGTATTAGTATTATATCAAACTGTTGAATCATGTTATTTCGTATTTTATATTCTGTGATTTTATTGTAAAGTCTGGTAAATTGTTAAAGGCGAAGGAATAAGGTAATTAATCAATAACGTTGGCTTGCCTAGCGGGCTCAATGTTAGGCGCCATCACGGTCCCAATGGTGGGAAATTCGGGTCGTGACAAGTTTGTATCAGAGCACTAGGTTTCTTAGGTCTCACAATTCACGGACACGCTTTGTAGAGTCTGAGGGATCGGTATGGAGGCGTTTGTGGTTATCCCCTAGAGGCTACATATTTTAGGAATGACTTCACATCTATTCTTCTCTCTCGTGCGATTTGATGTCTCACAACTAACTGGATTTCTACTCTATTCTCTCGCAGATGGCGAGGACACGTGCTTCTTCATCCACTGATCAACAGCCCGAGTCTCCAGTTGCATCTTCTAGAGGGGCCGAGGATGAGGCCGAGGTTGTGCTAGAGGCCGAGGCAGGGGCAGAGCTCAGCCCAGAGCAGCAGCCCTAGTGGCGGAGCCTCAAGTAGAGTTTTCTGATGAGGTTCCTGCCTAGACAGTCCCGGTTGGACCAGCTCAGGTTCTCGAGGGGTTCATTTCCACCCCGGTACTCCAGAATGCTCTGATCCGTCTAGTGGTCCTCATGGAGAGTGTCGCTTAAGCAGGTTTGCTTCCTGCAACACCAGTAGTCTCTCAGGCTAGGGGAGGACCCCAGACTCCCGCTACTCGCACTCCGGAGCAGTTGGCTTCTCAGTTTCAGACTCCAGTAGCTCAGCCAGCTAGGGTAGTTCAGTCGGGTATTGTGGCCCAGACCGGTGATGGAGAAACTATGTCTGCTGATGCTTTGTTGAGGTTTGAAAGGTTCGCCAAGATTTTCACTACTACTTATAGCGGTGCATCTTCAGAGGATCCCCAGGACTATTTTGATAGCTGCCATGAGGTTCTACGGAACATGGGGATAGTGGAGACCAATGGGGTCGACTTTGCTACCTTTAGTCTATCTTGTCCCGCCAAGACTTGGTGGTGAGATTATTGTTTTGCCAGACCAGCTGGATCACCTACCTTGAGTTGGGGCCTAGTTCACTCAGCTATTTCTTGAGAATTTTCTTCCTGTCACTCTGAGAGAAGATCTTCAGAGGCAGTTTGAGAGACTCCAGCAGGGCTCTATGACCTTCACTCGGTACGAGACCAAATTTTTTACCTTGGTCCGACATGCTATTATGATACTTCCCACCGAGCGAGAGAGGGAGGAGAATTATTGAGGGACTAGCTCAGCCGATTAGATTGTAGATGGCCAAGGAGACAGGGAGTGAGATTTCTTTCCAAGATGCAGCCAAGGTGGCCAGACAATTTGAGATGGTTCTGTTGCAGGGGGTGGTCAGGGGTCTGACAAGAGACCCCGTCATTTTGGCAGGTTCAGTGGTGCCTCATCTGGAGGCAGGGATTCTTTTAGTAGGGGCCATCCCCCTAGGCCATTTCATTCATCACTTCAGGTTTCTCGCAGTGCTCCAGGTGGTCGTGGTTCTCATATACAGTATTCTAATCAGTTGCGTTACAGTGCACCATCAGACCCTATCAGTGCACCGCCGCTTCAGAGTTTTTAGGGTGGTTACTCATGTTGTCAGGGTCAGTTTCAAGGTCAGAAGCCTCAGCAGTCGAGGGCTTTTTATACTTATGGCGATCAGAGGCACATTACTATATTGCCCTCGAGCTTCGAGCAGTTCTCAGCACCAGGGTTCTCGTGCTATGGTTCCCACACCAGGTGCTCCACCATCCGCTCAACCAGCCAGAGGTGGGGGTCGAGGTGTTAGAGCTGGAGGTCAGGCAGTTAGAGGTGGAGGCCAAGGTACTAGAGGTAGAGGTCAACCAGTAGGAGGCCATCCCAGGGATGTAGTTTAGATGGATGGGGCCCATCCCCGATGTTATACTCTTCTAGTCAGACCTGAGGACGAGGCCTTCGATGTAGTTATCACAGGTATGGTTTCAATTTGCAGGAGGGATGCTTCGGTTTTATTTGATCTGGGGTCCACATTTTCCTATGTGTCATCTTATTTTCCTCCTTATTTGGTTATGCCTCATAATTCTCTGAGTACTCCTGTATATGTGTCTACACTAGTGGGTGATTCTATTGTGGTAGATCGCGTCTACCGTTCATGTGTAGTGGTTATTGGTGGTCTTGAGACTATTGTAGATCTTCTACTTCCTGATATGGTAGATTTTGATGTTATTTTGGGGATGGATTGGCTGTCACCTTATCATTCCATACTGGACTGTCATGCCAAGACCGTGACCTTAGCATTTCTAGGGTTGCCTCTACTGGAGTGGAGAGGGACTCCTGGTCATTCTTCCAATAGGGTTATCTCATATATGAAAGATCGGCGTATGGTCGAGGAGGGGTGTTTGGCCTATTTTGCCTATGTTCACGATTCTAGTGCCAAGGTTCCTTCTATGGAGTCTGTGCTCATTGTTCGAGAGTTTCCAGAGGTGTTTCCTGAAGACCTACCGGGTATGCCACCCAACAGGGATATTGACTTTTGCATTGAGTTGGCAGCGGGCACTCAACCTATTTCTATTCTGCCATATCGTATGGCCCCGCCAGAGTTGAAAGAGTTGAAAGAACAGTTGCAGGATTTGCTAGATAAAGGCTTCATTAGGCCTAGTGTCTCACCTTGGGGTGCGCCGATGTTGTTTGTTAAGAACAAGGACATACCGATGAGGATGTGCATATATTATCGGCACTTGAACAAGGTTACCATCAAGAATAAGTATCCATTGCCAAGAATTGATGATTTGTTTGATCAGCTTCAGGGTGCCAAGGTATTTTCGAAGATTGATTTGAGATCTGGCTACCACCAGTTGAGGATTATGGCATCCGATGTCCCTAAGACAGCTTTTTGCACTCGGTACAGGCATTATGAGTTCTTAGTGATGTCATTCGGGTTGACAAATGCCCCAACTGCTTTTATGGACTTGATGAACCGAGTGTTCAGGCCTTATTTGGATTCCTTCTTGATTGTCTTCATTGATGATATTCTGATTTATTTCCGCAGCTGGGAGGAGCATGAGAAGCACCTTCGAGTCATTCTCTAGACTTTGAAGGACAGTCAGTTATATGAAAAGTTTTCGAAATGTGAGTTTTGGTTGAGTTCAGTTGCATTTCTGGGTCATGTTGTATCAACAAAGGGTATTCAGGTGGATCCTAAGAAGATTTCAGCAGTCAAGGATTGACCTAGACCCACATCAGCCACAGAGATTCGGAGTTTCTTGGGTTTGGCGGGCTATTACCATCGGTTCATGGATGGTTTTCATCTATTGCAGCCCCGATGACCAGGTTGACTCAGAAGGGTGCCCAGTTTAGGTGGTCGGAGGAGTGTGACGCGAGCGTCCAGAAGCTCAAGACATCTTTGACTATGGCGCTGGTGTTGGTTTTGCCCACAGGTTTAAGGTCATATACTGTGTATTGTGATGCATCTCGGGTTGGATTTGGTGCAGTGTTGATGCAGGATGGCAAGGTTATTGCATATGCTTCACGTCAATTGAAGATCCACGAGAAGAATTATCCAGTTCATGATTTGGAGCTAGCAGCCATTGTTCACGCGCTGAATATTTGGAGGCATTATCCATATGGCGGGTCATGTGAGGTGTTCACGGATCACAAGAGTTTGCAATATTTGTTCAAGCAGAAGGAGCTAAATTTGAGGGAGAGGAGATGGTTGGATCTGTTGAAAGGATATGACATCACCATCTTATATCATCTGGGGAAGGCCAATGTGGTGGCCGATGCTTTGAGTAAGAAGTCAGCCAGTTGGGTAGTCGTGCATATATTCCGGTCGGGGAGAGATTGCTTGCTTTGGATGTTCAGGCGTTAACCAATCGGTTCATGAGATTGGATGTTTCTAGGCCCGGCCGTGTTCTAGCTTATACAGTTGCTTGTTCTTCATTATTTGATCGTATTCGAGATCGGCAGTATGATGATCCTCATTTGTGTGTCCGTGTGGACACGGTGCGACACGGTGGTGCCAAGAAGGTTACTGTTGGTGATGATGGGGTTTTACGGATTCAGAGTCGTATTTGTGTGCCCAATATGGATGGACTTCATGAGTTGATTTTAGAGGAGGACCATAGTTCCCGGTACTCCATTCATCCGGGCGCGCAAAGATGTATCAGAATTTGCGGCAGCACTATTAGTGGAGGAGGATGAAGAAGGATATTGTGGCATATGTAGCTCGGTGTTTGAATTGTCAGCGGGTTAAGTACAAGCATCAGATTCCTGGTGGATTGCTTCAGCAGATTGAGATTCCCGAGTGGAAGTGGGAGCGTATCACCATGGATTTCATTGTTGGGCTCCCAGGGACTTAGAGGAAGTTCGATGTAGTATGGGTTATTATGGATAGGCTGACCAAGGCAGGACATTTCATTCTTGTGGCAGTTTCATATTCTTCAGAAAGATTGGTAGAGATCTACATTAGGGAGATTGTTCGACTTCATGGTGTGCCCGTGTATATCATTTCTGACCTAGGTACGCAGTTTACCTCGCATTTCTAGAGGGCATTTTAGTGTGAGTTGGGCACGAGGGTTGAGTTGAGCACATCATTTCATCCTCAGACGGACTGACAGTCCGAGTGTACTATTAAGATTTTGGAGGATATGCTACGAGCCTGCTTCATTGACTTTGGAGGTTCTTGGGATCAGTTCTTTCCATTAGCTGAGTTTGCCTACAACAACAACTATCAGTCGAGCATTCAAATGGCTCCTTATGAGGCCTTATATGGTAGGCGGTGTCGGTCGCTGGTTGGGTGGTTTGAGTTGGGAGAGGCTCGGTTGTTGGGTACAGACCTAGTGCATGATGCCTTGGATAAGGTTAAGATCATTCTGGATAGACTTGTCATCTTAGTCTAGGTAGAAGAGTTATGCCGACAGCCGAGTTCGTGATGTAGCATTCATGGTAAGAGAGCGGGTGTTGCTTCGGGTGTCGCCCATGAAGGACGTGATGAGATTTGGGAAGAAGGGCAAGCTAATCCCTAGGTTCATTGGTCCGTTTGAGATTCTTGATAAAGTGGGAGAGGTGGCTTACCGACTTGCGTTTCCACCGAATTTGTCAGCTGTGCATCCAGTGTTTCATGTGTCTATGCTTCAGAAGTATCACGGTGATTCAGCCCATGTGTTAGACTTCAGCAGTGTCCAGTTGGACAAGAATTTAACCTATGAGGAGGATCCGGAAGCTATATTAGACTGGCAGGTACGTCAGTTGAGATCAAAGAGTTATCATTTGGTTCTTGTTCAGTGGAGAGGTCAGCCTGGCGAGGCAGCTACTTGGGAGTGTGAGTCTGATATGCGGGGCCGATATCTCCATCTTTTCCCCGATTCAGGTACTTTTCTATGTCCGTTCAAGGACGAACGGTTATTTTAGAGGTGGAGAATGTGATGACCCAAAAAGTCATCTCTTATTTTATAAGTCAGAATGTGTTCCAAGGCCTTGAAAACCTCCTTTTATCTCACCTCGTTTTGCATGCACAGCCCGAGCGTATATCCGGGAAGCTTTTATGTAAAAAACTAAGAAAATTCTAATTTTGCCTTTAATATTGAATTTAAGTTGACTTCAGTCAACATTTTGTGTAAACGGACCCGGACCCGCTATTTGACGGTCCCGGAGGGTCCGTAGGAAAACATGGGACTTGGGCGTGCGTCCGGAATTGAATTCCGAGGTCTCAAGCCCGAGAAATGAATTTTTAAAAGAAATTATTTTACTCAAATTATAAGAGTCTTTGATAATTTGTTTATATATGAAATTTATGGTATCGGGCCCATATTTTGGTTCCGGAGTCCGGTATAGGTTTAATATAGTATTTGAGCGATGCCTGAAAAATTTGGTAAGAAACGGAGGTCATTTGATGTGATTCGGACCCGTAGTTTTGAAATTTGAAACTTTGAAAGTTTTAAGATTTTTCCTTGAATTCTATGCTAAATTCGTTGTTAAGATGTTATTTTGGCGATTTGATCGCACGAGTAAGTCCGTAAGACGTTTTTAAGGTTGTGTACATGTTTTGTTTGGAATCCCGAGGGCTCGGCTACGTTCCGGGGTGTTTAGAATTTGAAAATCACTGTTGGTGAACTAGTTCTGGTGTGCCCGTACCTGCGAGCCTAAGGCCGTAGGTGCGACAATATTTCCGCAGAAGCGGATAAACCTCCGCATGTGCAGCCCTCAGTGGCCTTGCCCATTTCCACAGGTGCGACCAGTTTTCTGCACCTACGCAAGCGCAGGTGCGACCCAAGCACCGCAGGTGCGAGGGTCGGGCAGTGTGTTTAAGTTAGAGCTTCATCCGTTTTCATTTTCACATCTTCACAAAAATAGAATACCAAGGGAGATTTTCTTCCCAAATGATAGGTAAGTGTTCAGTAACTAATTTCCTTCAACTTTCTAATGTTTTTCATCAATTATCATCAAGAATCCTAGCGTTTTAAGGGTAGAAAATTGGGGATTTGAGTAGAGTTAGGGCTTTTTGAGTAATTGGAATTTAGACCTCGTTTTGAGGTTGGATTCCGAAACTAATTACATATTCGAGCTCGTGGGTGAATGGGTGATCGGGTTTTGGTCCGAACCTCGTGTTTTGACCAAGCGGGCCTAGGGTTGATTTTTGACTTTTTAGGAAGAATTATAGAAAATTCATAATAAAGCATTGGGGTTGAATTATTTAGAATTTACTGATATTATTAAGCTAATTATGTCTAGATACAATCGAGTTGGAGGCGAATTTTAAAGGGAAATCGGTAATTGAGGCTTGAGCTGGTAGTTGAATTCGAGGTAAGTGTTTGGCTTAATCTTAACTTTAGGAAACATGTGTTGTGTCCTATTTGTTATGTGTAATATCATTTTCAACGTATAGGCAAGGTGACGAGTACCTATACGTTGGTGTCAAGCATGCCCGTGAGTCAAATATTGTGATTTATGTAGTTTTTTGTTAAGTAATACTTGAGTTTCACTTTATAGCTATCCATGCTGGTGGAAATTCCTTGATATTGAACGGTGTTGAGTATTGGTTTCAGCTGAAGATGTTTATGTGAAATTATGTACTAAGTGATATTGTTATAGATGTTTTCCCTTGCCGGGATGGTATTGATTCCACTGTTGGATCCCTTGCCAGGACGTTATGGTTTTATTTTGGTTTACTCTGTTAATTTCCTTGTTGGATTGCTGTCATTTAATGTGTTTGGGTGAGGAAGAGTGTAAAAGCCCGAAGGGTGATGCCGTGCGTGAGATTGTGAGTGAATGTAATGCACGAAGGGTGATGCTGTTGTGAGCACGTGATTTTTACTCGCCATACCATCCTATAAAAGTCTCAATAGATCAATTGATTTTATGATTTTTTTGTTGATTTTCAGTGATTAATTGTGAATTATTTGCATTTTTGTTTTTTTTTTTTTTTTTTCATATCCATAATTCATCTTTTAAAATTACTAAAAATTTGCATCACCATTATCAAGGAATTATGAAGTTATTATTTATAATTAATTAAATAATAGACGAATGATGGTTAGTTAACATAATGTAGTTTTTAATAACTAATTACTAAAAATTAATCATTTTTATTCGATAAATCATAGATTTAATTAGGAATATAAAATTGGTTGTTTTATTCTTAATTAATCTGTAAATAGATGAAAAATAAGGTTTAAAATTAATTACTATATTTTTTGGATTAAATTAGATTTGAATTTAATTAGATTAATTAGTTATAATTAAGAGAGCCTATTTCGGACCTGGGCTTGAAACTACCCAGGCCCAAACCTATCTCCACACTACCCAAACGTACCCAGCCCAATAGCCCCTTACCTGACTTGTCCATACACCATCCCAAACGACCCCGTTTGGTTTAGTCGACCAAATCCCGGTCGTTGATCGAAATAGATCAGACAACCATGAACTCCCCCCCCCCCTTCAGTAAATAACTGTCCAAACAACCCCCCCTACCCTCATTCCATCAAAGTCTAACCCCCACCAAACCCTAGAGCCACTTCCCCATCCCCTTCGTCTCTCTCTGCTATATAAACGATACCCTAGCTGCCCTAGGGTTCCGCCGCCCAGAAATAGCCTACTGGCGGCGCATCTCCACCAATCGGCCCCAACTTTTAACCAAATGATCCTCACCCTTCCCTCAATCACCTCCCGTCATTGATGCCACCAAAATCCCACCCAAAATCATCCGATTTCAGATCTAAGAATCTGAAATACCTAAAATGCTACAACAGTCCACTTCGAACGATTCAACGGTTCGGACCTACATGAGTCAGTTTCTCTTGATAAGATCAATTGATTCATGTGGGTTTGACTCGTTTTCAAACCCTCCGGAGTCCTGTCAAGGTCCGGCTATTTCATTTTTTGCCGGCCAAACCTCTCTTTTACGGGTACCCCCCTCTCCTTTCTATGTGTTTCGTGTTTTTTTAGCATAAATAGGCGTAGTTTAATTAGTTTTTTTTCTTTTCTTATTTGTGTCACTGTTTTCTTTTGACTTTATCACTGTTTTGATTACTTTCTTTTACCTGTTCATGTTTGATTAGTTCGAAGCCCCAAAATATATTTTTAAAACATGTTCTTAGTTTAGGCTGTGTTCACTGATTCATGTACGGTTAATTGCCTTGATCCGTTTTAAATAATTATGTTCCATCGTATGCGTATCTAAGTAATTTGGGTTATGTTTTAATGTTAGCTTGAGTTTTAAATCCATTTCATAGAAGTCATGTATTCGTCTTTAGGCAGAGTCCTTGTCATGATTGTTAAACGGTTTACATATGAATTTGTATGATAATTCGATTGATTAAGCAGTCTAGGTCAATATGCATATAGGATTTCTAGAGTTCTTTGATGGTTAGTCCCCTAATCTCTTGTTCCACTAATAAAATTTGATCCTAACAAGTTAATTACCGCTGTCAATCCCAAGCTTTAGACATACTATCAAGACTAGGTAGTTAACTATGTAATTACAAACTAATCAACCAATTAGGCTAATACTTAGTTCTAAAACAATGTTTGGTCATGGTTTAACCTAGACTTATCAAGACTAATTTAGCTAACAATAATTTCCTATAATCACTTGTTTAATAGGTTAACCTATATTGATATCCTCTTAAATAATTAACTAAGTCCTAAAATTTGCCTAAGATAATTAGTTTAGGATTAATTAACTAAAATAAATTATTTAACCTAGGCTTAATAATTAGTTAAGTTTCTGATTTTAGGAAATTGAGTTGAATTAATTAAACTAAATCAATTAACATAGATTAGGGAATTAAATTGATTAATTTAAGTAACAAGCTAAACCTAGTTGACTAATAGGAACTTAATCGATCAACCTTTAACTAATTAACTCAACTCTAGATAAAAATAACTTATAGTTAACTAAAGAACATGACTAGGTTTGAACTAGCCAAAGTTTAAATAATAACCCAAGTGAGTTTAACCCTGATTTTCCCAATGGTAATTCAGGGACTGCAAGGGGGTACATTAGATAATGTAGACTTAGGAAATAAGGATTTTAAGGATAAAAGGGTCTTTTAATAGGTAAGAATGTTCTAGAATAGGGGCGGATGTCCCAAAGATAAGATTGGCAGCTGCCCTATGCACTATTTTGTACTATTTTTTCCAGCTCTTGAATGAGGAATATGCCAAAGCATATCCCATCCTTGAGCCCCCCTATAAATAGACATTCTTTTTACATATTCTGGACTACTTTTTGAACTCTTTTGCCTGCTGAAAAATCTGGATATAGAAAATTCACATACACAGTAGAAATCCTATACTAAAAGAACACTCGATTAGGTATAGAGAGACCTGAAAAATCTGGTTTTCCTTAGTCTTGGTATTCTTGAACTTGGGTGGTAGCTGACTGGTTTTTCTGGGTTTCAAGAGTTTATCCGATTGAAATCTGTTTTCTTGCTGGTCTTGCTTCAATTTCTGGTTTTTCAAGCTCTCACTTTCTGGGTTTCTCTACTGCTGGTCTTGTTGCTTGTTAGTTGCTGTGCTGATCTCCAGTTTTTAGCATCCGACCTTCAGTTGGTCAAGTCCCTTTTTCTATTTTACTCTTAAAAGGTATGTATTAACTCATCTGCTCTTAATGAAATGTTGAACTTGAAACTTCTTCTTTTACTCCCTGCTTAAACTAGTTGTTCTTGATGAATGAGGTTGTTTCTTCTGCTTTATGTAAATGTGACTGTATAGATGTTTATCAGCATGTTAATGAACCCGTGATAAATATTGTTTTGCTGTTGGAATATTCTGTATATTTCAGACTAAAGGTATTTGAATGTAGTTGATAATTGTAGTTCTGCTTTCCAAAAATGGCTGCACTATGGTGTAGAACTTGACCTCCTCTATGGTTAAGTTCTCTCTATAAGTATGCAGAACACATGCTTTCAATTGAGTCTCCTTGGTATAAAGAGATTCAACAAGCAAGTCTCTAGATAGGATAGCATTAGCACTAGGGTGGATGAATTTGGCCCATGGTCAAATTCACCCCATAATAGTGCACAAAACAGTAATGTAGATGGCTGAAATTCACCCTTTAAAAGGTTATAAAGCACGAAGTCAAGAAGGGCTTTAGAGTAAAGAATCTGAACCCTTGGATGGTCTGATTCATTCTCTAAAAGGTCAAGAATAGCCAAAGTGTTCAATTGAATACTAGATGAAGTATTGATATGGTTGTTAGAAATGTCAAGAAAGTTTGTATCTCTAGGTTTGAATAAGACTCTCCCTTATAGTCAGATTCAATCTAAGAAAAAACACATAAGACATGTTGCCTTTCTTTCTGCTGAATCTGTGATTACTTGTTAAAACTCTGGTTGTTCATCTATGTGTGATTATAACAGTAGAGTTAGCTCTTAAAGGCTTGTGTGATTAATTCTATATCCATGGAGTAATAAAAGAGTCATTAGAAAGTATTAAAGGGTAGTGAATCTTACCCCCCCCCCCCCCCCTTAATGGTCAAATTCACACCATATGATGCTTATATATGTTGGTCTGAACGATTTAGATCTTATATAGTCGGATGTCACTATTGGAGCAACATTTAAATGGTCGAATATGATCTCTGTAATGATCAGATTCAGTCTTTTATAGCGCACATGACTCCTGTACGGTCCAGTTGGGACTAAAAGCTGAAGAATACAGATCCTAAAGCGTGGCAGTTGCTGGCTTGCACAGGAGCAGCAGCTAACCTTGTTCCTTTTTTTTTTCTTATTATTGGAACATGTATATTTAATTTAAGAACAATGTAATAGCGTAATTACATCCTTTTGTATATATAAGGACTGGACTATATTAAAGTTTGTGAATCAGTTGTACTTCCAGTAATGTTTACCATGATAGTTATCGAAACTAGAATTTCAGGCCCATTAATTGTGTTAAATAATTTGTTGTTGAATGGTATGAGGAGTATCAAATCTTTTCCTAAAAAATATCGGATAATATCAATTTAAGAGGCTTCGTTAGTTTACTATTTTTGTTATAAAACATGTTCCTTCATGCAAACAAGGGTAAAAGATCTACATTGTATCTGTAAGCAGTATATAAGTATTCATGTATGGCGTATAGGTCGAAAGTCAAAGGAATCTTATGCCTGTGACATTGTATTTACAACTCAAATGTGCCTCTTTTATTACAATGCCAATGATAAATGTGTTAACATATCTGCTCCTGTTTGTTTCAGACTGTTCAAATTTGAATCATGTCAAAACTAGCCACAATTAGGATTGGCCAAAAGAGTTGAAACAAATTGGGTTAAAACATGGCCATAGCCCAAAAGAGTTGAAACAAATTGGGTTAGTAGGTTTAATTTTAGACAATCTTCACATACCTTCTAGATAGAATCATCCCCTTTAGATTGAAATTTGATAAAAAGTCGAATAATTATTCCAATTTAATTTGTCTGCGACCAGAAATCTGAGTAAGGAATTATGTTAACCCGGGAGAAGGTGTTAGGCATTCCCGGATTTCGTGGTTCTAGCACGGTCGCTTAGCTATTAATATTTGGCCTAATTATCTAATCATTTACATATTTTAAACCTATTGTGCTTTTTAGCCTTTTTCAATTTTTAGCTGCTTTTAATATTTATGGATTTATCTTGAAACAAGTCACGATGGCGTGCACTTGTTTTTTTGGACATATTACAATTATGCCACATAAAATGCACCCGAAATTGCAACACGCTATTTTAATATAATTTGAAGTTGAAGACAGGGACATGAGTTGTCGCACCGGAGTGTAGCTTACGTAGTCAAGACTATGGTCGTGGCGGTTTTATAGTGCCTATTTGAGGCGATGTTTGATTATTCTTTATGTTTTCTATTTGAAGGAACATTTTAGTTTTAAGACCAATTAGGACGTTTATGGATTTATCTTAAACAAGTCACGATGGCGTGCACTTGTTGTTCTTCGAGTACTCGGCAACGACGTCACATGAAATGCACCCATGGTTGCTATGTGCATTTTAATTAGTTGTTTAGAGTTGAGAGTCGGGGCATGAGTTTCCACTCCCGAGGGTAGGTTATGGTGGGTTAGAGTCCAAATTTCCTCGATTTGGGATTTTAAAATAAAATGGTGTCCAGGAGCATCGTCAAAAATCCGGGTGGTTACTCCGAAAACTAAAATAAATCCCAAATCCAAATAATGTCACTTTAATTGGAAAAACTCCCTTATTACCCCCTTCATTAATCCAGGGGGGGGGGTAGTGAAAAATGAGGTGTGACAGCCATACCGATATTATGATTGTAAAAGCACCCGTGCCATGATATGATTGATAATGCACGAAGGATAATGCCATGACTTGATTTTGTGAGGTAAAAGCACGAAGGGTGATGCCGTGCTGAATATATTGATTCTAATGGTGAGGACAAGAGTAAAAGCACGAAGGGTGGTGCCGTGCACTTGCTTTTGTGTTACTATTTGTGTTGCTTAAATTGATATATAATTGGTTCTTTATCTCGTCATTTCCATTATTTGATATTTCCCCCCCTCAGCATGTTCCCCTTTCCATTATGCTTAGCTGCTTATTCCTCGTTGTTATTATTTTCGCCGTATACTGTTAAACTGCAAAGGTTGATTTTATTGTCGTGTCCTAGCCTCGTCACTACTTTGCCGAGGTTAGGATCGACACTTACTCAGTACATGAGATCGGTTGTACTGATTCTAAACTCCGCACTTTTGTGAAGATCCCGGTACTGGACTCTTCGGATCGTAGATCAGGGTTGCTTTCCCGCCCACCATAAGCTCTTACTACCTTCAATATTATCGAGAATATTTAGACCTTATAGCTCTCAATCAAACCTTTGATCTCACGCCTTCCCTACCATCGGCCTATCCGCTTCCAGAGCTTATTCTTTATCAACTAAAAATAGTACAAAGGAAAAGACAAGGCTGCTCCCAGATCGACAAGGGGAGAAGTAGTGATGAGCAANCAGCACTTCTCCTTCAGAAGTAAGAAAGAGGACTCCAGCTCCATCTTGATGAGCAGCACCATCAAAGTACATCTTCCATGGTGGAAGAATTTCGACCACAAGCGCATCTTCATCAAGTCATCAAACAATTCCCATTCAGCAGGTATTGGGTCAAAGAACTAGGAAATTCTTTCCTATGTATGGTCTCTCAACTAAGCTTTGATCTACGCGCACTAGCTTCCTCGGAGACTAATGCCCTTCTGCTGGTCTTTCGTCCATTGCCTATGCTCTTTGGTAAGTAGTCTATAGTTCACTTTCGTCTATGGCCTTCCCTGCTTTCTTTTCAACTTAGTTATTAGTACTTCGGAGTGGTGTATACTCTCCTGCTTGGCTATTGAATGAATCTTATGCTTGTCAGGTCCATTCGTCTGTCTTCTCTTGCCTATCATCCACTTCGGTGAATCCAACCCCGGAAAGATGATCTCTTCCACTAATCTCTTCCCATGAACTTTCGGAGTCCCTATCTAATAGTCACCCCCTCCCTAGCAGAAGGCTATCTGTTCTTATTCATATATTACCTTCCATTATTTAAAAAAAACACACAGAAATTAAAGATGTTTCGAATAAGGAGATCTCTCTAGAATTTGAGAAAGATTTTGCTCTTCAAGTAGTAAATTTTGGAGTTTATCCTGTAAAAGACCTTGAGTAATTCATCAAATTGGTTAAATCTAAAATAATAACATACTCTTTATTTAATACGATCCCACTATACATATCGATATACATTGAGATTAACTGACTACATTTCAGCCATCCAGCGATCCTGATCTATTTGAAAATTGCTAGAATTGATATATCCATATATCATATTTCTGCAGGCATAAGAGTTTTTTCCTTTATGTTCGGTGGAAATCACATGTTATACTGTATTCCTATAACTAGATATCTGTGTTATGATACAAGTCCACGTTTTCAAAAAACAAAAATGGATGAGATTGGGTCCCAGCGGATCTGAACAATCTTATTTTTTTGAACATGAAGAAATAAAGAAGCCATTGCAAATAGCTCGGACTGAATCCGTATCCGCCTCTATAGCTCTTCTATAAGAACGGACCTTTTTTCCAGTCCTATTCTTTTCTCTTAAGTTCCTTTTGGAACACCTCATGTTGGGACGTCTGCACCTCTTTCTGTTTTGAGACAACCACAGGTTCCACCAATCCTGCTCTATCCAGTTTGAGGTCGTCTGAACCTGATACCCTGCTCCAGATTCCACTATGCTCCTACATAAAATCCATCCTCCTCTGTAGTTCACGTTCATATAGGGAGACTTCCCAAACGAAGACTCCAGGTCACTAAAATGAACACAAGGCTTTAGCAAGCCACCCAATGTAGGACGAATTACCTCCCATCCGTTCTAGCTACTCCACACTGGCCTTAAAAGCGCCTACTTTTCTTTCTTTTTTNGCTAAATAAGACTATTTCAATGATGGCCCTCCATGGATTCACCTATATAAGCCGCGACTAAAGTTGCAAAAGTAAGAGCTTGAATTCCACTTGTAAATAATCCAAGGAGCATGACAGGTATAGGAACTACTAAAGGTACTAAAGAAATAAGAACAACAACTACTAATTCATCAGCTAAGATATTCCCGAAAAGTCGAAAACTAAGAGAGGTAGTCACAACAGGAGAAGCACCCCTAAATCCGTAAGATCACTCGACCCCGACCGGTCAATCTCCTGTCATTGCTATCTCGTACGTGAAGGGTTGCTCATGCTTCCCAAACGTCACGCGGATCGCTAGTGGGATAGTCCAGTGGTACTCCTTGCCTCTGTTGACACAATTAACCAGCGGGGACCGACAGACAGCTTGCTTAGTAGAGTCTGTTATCTTCCATTCAGGGGTCATGAATGATTAACAGAAACAAAGGGTGAGTGCAACGAACTAGAATTTTGGACCAGTCTTGTAGCGAATAAAGGAAAAAGGTCCCGGTAGGGGTCAGCAGTGTGGGGAGGCGGAGGTGAACAAAAATGACTCTCTCTCGTAGCCGATATCCCCTTCTACATCAGCCAATTCTTCTTCCATGAGGGACTTCAATGAAGCAAGATTTTTTGATTTCCCGTTCATCGTATCGACCGAACCAGACCCCGTACCTGTCCCCGATGAAAGTCAGGATGATTCTTCTTAGATTGAATTAGAATAAAATAGATGCATTCAGTAACTTTCACAACAATAGGAATTTGACCTCCTGTGCGTGTGAATAAAAGAAATGAGGAGGTCAATCAAAAAGAGATGTTAATTAATCAAAGGTCAAACTGATCACCATGCCTATATTGTAATATGCAGTTACGAATAATCCAGCCAGGATCTCTTTCAATACTTCACAAGCAACAGCTAGTTCCGGGCTCCATTTGCAAGCCGTGAGTTACAGAAAGAGTTCGAAAATGTCAAATCTTTGATGATTCCATCATCTATGATTGAGTTGCGAAAACTTCTGGTTAGGTATCCTACATCTGAACTGAATTCTTTCTGGTTAAAGAATCTCTTTCTGGTTGCATTCAGTCAAGTGGAGACTCCGAGGTAGTTCTACAGACGTCTGCAGGCCTTGGCGTCCCCTCCTATTTCACCTCCATTCTGTTCTTATTTACTTCTGAGACAGATGTGTATTTATATTTTGTTCAGAATCCTATTTGTATTATTCAGAGACAGTCCGTGAGGTTGTGATACCTGTTCTGGGAGTACTTTGGTTCTGAATTTCGTATTAGTATTATATCAAACCGTTGAATCATGTTATCTCGTATTTTATATTCTGTGATTTTATTATAAAGTCTGGTAAATTGTTAAAGACGAAGGAATAAGGTAATTAATCAGTAACATTGGCTTTCCTAGCGGGTTCAATGTTAGGCGCCATCACGGTCCCGACAGTGGGAAATTCGGGTCGTGACAATATTGTATCATCTGGGAAAGGTCAATGTGGTGGCCGATGCATTGAGTAGGAAGGCAGTGAATATGAGCAACCTTTCTTTCATTCCAGTCGCTGAGAGGCCACTAGTTTCAGATATTTAGACTTTGGCCAATCAGTTTGTGAGGTTGGATATTTCAGAGCCCAGCCGTGCAGTCACTCGGTCTTCTTTGTTTGAGCGTATCAGATATTGGCAGTATGATGACCCTGATTTGATGGTCTTTAGGGACACAATTTGGCACGGTGGTGCCGAGCAGGTTACGATTGGAGATGATGGTGTTTTTAGGATTAAGGACCGTGTATGTGTGCCTAACGTGGATGGGCTTCGTGAGTTGATCCTTGAGGAAGCTCACAGTTCTCGGTATTCTATTCACCCGGGCGGTGCCAAGATGTACCAGGACTTGAGGAAGCATTATTGGTGGAGGAGGATGAAGAAAAATATAGTTGCTTATGTGACTCGGTTCTTGAATTGTCAGCAGGTAAAATATGAGCATCAGAGGCCCGGTGGTTTGCTTTAGCAGATGGAGATTCCTGAGTGGAAGTGGGAGGGTATCACTATGGACTTTGTTTTGGACTCCCACGGATTCAGAGGAAGTTAGACGTTGTGTGGGTTATTGTGGATAGGCTGACTAAGTCAGCACACTTCATTCCTGCGGTAGTTTCTTATTCCTCGGAGCGGTTAGTAGAGATTTATATTCAGGAGATCGTTCGTCTTCACGATGTGCCCGTGTCTATCATTTCTAATTGAGGTACACATTTTACCTTACACTTTTGGAGGGCAGTTCAGCGTAAGTTGGGTACGTGGGTTGAGTTGAGCACAACATTCCATCCTCAGACGGACGGGCAGACCGAGCGTACTATTTAGATCTTGGAGGATATGCTCAGCGCTTGTGTCATAGACTTCGGAGGATCATGGGATCAGTTCTTGTAGGTCCGTTATAATATCTAGACTATGTCTGTGAACTTTGGTGAGAAACAGAGTTTATATGACGCGATTCGGACTCTCGGTTGAGAAAATAGAAACTTTAAGTGTTCTTGAGAATTTCATTGATTTTGATGCTAAATCTGTAGTTTTAGGTGTTAATCGCCTGCGATTTGATCGCACGAGAAAATTTGTATGATGGTTTTAGACTTTTGTGCCTATTTGGTTTGGAAACTTGAAGGCTCGTGTGAGTTTCAGATAAGCTTTGGGATGTTTTGGACTTAGGTAATTCTTGTTTTTCTGCATCTTAAAAACTTCCTGGTTTCCTTCTTCGTGTTTGTGAAGCTTCTCACGCGAATGCGAAGAGTAAACTTGCCTGAGGGAGAGTTTCTTCTACGCGAACACGAAGGGGTAGTCGCGAGTGTAGAGCGTTGGGGGAATTACCCTTCGCGAACACGGCTAGGGTACCGCGAACGCGAAGCATTGGGACCTGGGGAAGGGGAATAATACTCTACGCGAATATGGCACAAGGCTCACGGATGGGAAGGCTGATGTGAATAAGCCTTCGTGAACACGGAGAATATCTCGCAAATGCGAAGACTACTAGAGCCACTACTTCGCGAACGCGTCAGATCCATCCCGATCGCGATGAAGGTCTGACGCCTATGTATTAAAACATAACCATTACGGGATTTTTCAAATTTTTCACAACTCCTTCATTAGAACTCAACCTAGGGCGATTCGTGAAGAGAGATTTTGACACCCAATCATAGGTTTGCACCTTTTAACTTGTTTTCTTCGATTTCCATCATCATTTAATGAATTCCTAGTCTTTAATCTTGTTATTTAAGGGTAGGAATTAGGGATTTTGGGGGAATTGGGAATTTTACAAAATTGGCGATTTAGACCTTGATTTGGGGTCGGATTCCGGAACTAATTGCACATTTAGGATCGAGGGTGAATGGTAAACGAATTTTGGTCTGAACCTCGAGTTTGGACCAAGCGGGCCCGATGTCGGATTCTATCTTTTTTGGGTAAATTTGGGAATTCAGTAATTATTAATTAAAGTTGATTCCTTTAGCGATAAATGATAGTATTAAGCTATTTGTGACTAGATACGAGTGGGTTGGAGGTGAATTTTAAGTGAAAAGCGGTGCTTGAGCAGTGAATGGCCTACGAATTGAGGTAAGTGTCGTGTCTAACTTTGGATTGAGGGAATAGGTGCTATGTGTTTATTTTCTACGTGTTTTGTTGTTGGATACGATGTACAGGTGAGGTGACGAGCACCTATGCGTTGTGGTCGAGTCATAACATGCGAGTGAAATTCCACTATTTCAAATTTTGTAGTTTTAAATCCTGTTATCCATGCTTATTATTGTTATTAAAATGATGGGAGACTTATTTCTAGTTCCACCGAGGTTTGATAAATTTGTGAATATTGATTCAAAGTGGAGATGTTAAAATTGTGAATCTAATCATTTATCAAATATTGGTTTCTTGTGAAACTCCTGTCTATCCATTGTTATTAATTTACTTATATTGTGAGGAAGAGTGTAAAGCACGAAGGTGATGCCATGCATGATTTATTTATATTGTGAGGAAGAATGTAAAGCACAAAGGGTGATGCCGTGTATGATTTATTTATATTGTGAGGAAGAGTGTAAAGCACGAAGGGTGATGTCGTGCATGATTTATTTATATTGTGAGAAAGAGAGTAAAAGAACGAAGAGTGATGCCATGCAGGATTTATTTATATTGTAAGGAAGAGATTAAAAGCACGAAGAGTGATGACGTGCATTCTTATTTATTATTTGGTGAGGTTGAGGGTAAAAGCAC
The DNA here is from genome assembly GCA_005239505.1 of Nicotiana paniculata. NCBI lineage: Eukaryota > Viridiplantae > Streptophyta > Magnoliopsida > Solanales > Solanaceae > Nicotiana > Nicotiana paniculata. Next base: position 129,483 of record ML352586.1, on the reverse strand, counting down.
GAAGGGTGATGCCATGCATTTTTCATTTACTATTTTAGTTACTTAATTTGTTCAATTATTACAGTTTAATTCTGTCTTTTTGTTATTCTCACCTTTTATATTGAAAACCCCCACTGTAGATCCCATTCCCACTATCTGCTGTTTTATTTCCTTATTTGCTGTTATTTCCACTAGCATGATTATTCTGTTCAGGTTATATGTGGGGTTCTGTCCTAGCCTCATTACTACTTTGCCGAGGTTAGGCTCGACACTTACCGGTACATGGGGTCGGTTGTACTGATGCTGCACTCTGCACTTTTTGTGCAGATCTAGTATCGGTCCGAGCTGACTCTGAGTTCGTAGCTAGCATTGTGTAGGATACCCGAGGTAGATCTACCGACGTCCGCAGATTCCTGGAGTCCCCTCCTTGATTTTCATTTAGTGTTTTCTTTAGTTTCATAAACAATTGTATTTCTTCATTTCAACCAAATATTTGTAGTTATTCATAGTAGTCTGTGAATTGTGACACCAGACCCAGGGTAGCTAGACATATAGACTTCATATGCACATTATTATTATGCAAGTTTTGTTTCGTACTTTAATTATTATATTTTAGGTTGTAGTTGTTCTCAGTATTTTGTAAAATTATTATGTTGCAAACTTCTAATGTTGGCTTGCCTAGCAAGTGCAGCGTTAGGCGCCATCACAGTCCCGGCGGTGGAAATTCGGGTCGTGACACCTATATAATGTCTCTTAAACAGTATGATAAACTCTGGAGGTGTGTGATTAGAGAAAAATATGGAATGAAAGATGAATGTTATAAACCCATATCTTTGGAGCTAGATAGACCTACTGGAGAACACCCTTCTGGATTTGTGTAGATTGGCATTGGATAAACACAACTATGTCGCTGACCACAGAAATTGGGGTGTTTAGAACATCAACTTTAGAAGAAATCTTCAAAGATCGAAAGTTGAAATATTGGTCCAGTTCTTTAGTAATACATAAGAGGTTGAAGATCTGACCAGTGACTATAGAACTTGATAGGTTGATAAGGCGATGAAGAAAGATGGGAAAAATACAAGATTTGTCATGACATGCTGATAAAAATGAGGGAGAGGGCATACTATGTCCATGGAACACTATCTGGAAAAGGGAACTCAACTTATGCAGCAACTGCAATTACACATAGTTATGAAGCAGCATTTCTGCATATCTGGAAAAGGGAACTCAACATGTAACAGTTCTGTAACGACCCGACCGGTTTTTTAGAGCTCTAGCGTGTCGTTTAGCGGTTTAAGATCATGAGCAGCTTCATTTCAGGTATTATGACTTGTAGGCGTGGTCGGAACTGAATTTCGGGGAGTTCGAAATTGAATTGGAAAGAAAGTTCTCATTTCGGAAGCCTTAAGTTGGAAGAATTGACTAAGATTGGATTTTTGAGTAAACGACCTCAGAATCGGGATTTGAAGGTTCCAGCAGGTTCGTATGATGATTTTGGACTTAGGCGTATGTTCGGAACGAGTTTTGGATGACCCGGGAGCGTTTCGACGCATATTGTGGAAGTTAGTATTTTAGAGGAAATTTCATAACTCGGGGTTGAAGTGCATTTCAGTGTTATTGATGTCTGTTCGGGTTTACGAGTCTGGGAATAGCTTTGTATGGTGATTCTGGTGTTAGGAGCGCGATCATAAGTGAATTCAGAGGTCCGTAGGTCATTTTGGAGTCATTTGGCTAAAGTTAGAAATTTGAAGGTTTTTAAGAACTCCGACTGTAAGTGGAAATTTTGATATCGGGGTCGGATTCCGATTTCGAAAGTTGTATCAAGTTTGTAATGTTGAATGTGACTTGCGTGCAAAATTTGGGGTCAATCGGATGTGATATGATAGGTTTCGACATCGAATGTAGAAGTTGGAAATTTCAAAGTTCATAAGGATTGAATTGAGTTGTGATCCATTGTTTCGATGTTATTTGATGTGATTTTAGGCCTCGAGCGGGTACGCATTATGTTTTGGAACTGGTTGGTGTGATTCGACGAGGTCCCGGGGGGTCACCGAATCGAATTTGGATGTTGGGAAAGGCTAAGGATGCTGGTGTCTGGTGTGACCGCACCTGCTCAACAAGGGCCGCAGGTGTGGCTTTGGGATCACAGATGCGGATTTTGGCTGGCTTGGCTGGGGGGCGCAGGTGCAGAAGAGGGAGCGCAAGTGCGGAGCCCGACTGGGAGGAGGAAGCAGCAGTGTGGGTGCATGGGCGCACCTGCGGGCGCGTAGGTGCGAGGTTGGAGGCCGCATGTGCGGAGGTCGGGTCTGGGCAGTGTGTATCTTAAGACGGGATTTGGCCATTTTTTTCCCATTTTTCATTTGGCTTGGACGATTTTGGAGAGCTTCAATGGGAGATTTTCATTAAACAACTCTAGGTAAGTGGTTTCTTCCCATTTATTAATTAAATACATGATAATATGCGGATTTGGACATGGGAATTTGTAGAAATTATGGGATTTGGGAGTAAACCTAGAATTTGTATTTCGGATTGTTACCACAAATTTGAGCATGAAATTGAGAGAGAATTGTATATTTGGATTCGTAAAGTTATGGGTAATCTTTATCTTCAAAAAATTTCGGAATCTGGGCACGTGTGCCCGAGGGAAATTTGTCAACTTTTCGAGCGGAGTTGGAAATTTATATAAATTGGATTGTCATAAGTATTAGAGTATATTTTCATTGGTTTGCCCGTTATTTGGTTAGTTTTGGGTGTGGTGCATCAATGTGAGTCGTCGAAAGGGCTTGGAGGCCGGTTATGAATCTTCGGGGAGAGGTAAATCTCCTTTCTAACCTTTTAAGAGGGAATTGTCCCCATAGGTGAAATACTTAAATACGTGTTGCTATTTGTGGGGGCTACGTATGCACGAGGTGACGGGAGTACATGCGTAGCTACTATTATGCTTATGTCCGGGTAGTGTAGGACCCAAAAACATATTTTATTTGCCATACTTGTAACTTTATTGATGAATTTGGAAACGATTAAACCTTATCGAACTTGGTAAATGAATTTCTGGAAAAGATTTGAATACTATCTTCGTGTCCATTAAAAGAGAATTTTATCACCTCCTTGTGTAACGACCCGGCTGGTCGTTCCATGAGATTAGCTCCATTTTCCGCATTTATGCTTTATCGTATGTTGCTTAGCCTATTTTATATTGTGTTGGTTTGGTTGGTTAGGGTTCAGAGTGGTCATGGTGAAAATTGGGATACTTGGTCTCTTAAATTAGCTTAATACTTGAAAAAGTCAACTGGGAGTTGACTTATTGGTAAACGACCTCGGAATGTGTATTTTATGGCTCGTATATCTTTGTTAGGTTATTTGGGACGTAGGAGTGTTTTCGGAATGAAGTTTTGATGTCCGGTGTAGAATTAGGCTTGAATTGGCGAAAGTTAGTTTTTGGCGATTTCCTGTCGGCAATGGAAAAATAGGTTATCGGGGTCGGAATGGAATTCCGACATTTGGAACAGGTATATAATGTCATTTTGGATATGTGTGCAAAATTTCAGGTCAATCGGATGTGTTTTGGTTGGTTTCAGCATCATTGGCGAAATTTAGAAGTTTTAAAGTGCATACGTTTTAATTTGATGTAATTTTGGTGTTTTCGTGTTTGTTTTGGTGTTTCGAAGGCTCAACTAAGTTTGAATGATGCTATGGGGTGTGTTGGTATGTTTTTTTAGGTCCCCGAGGGGCTCGGGATTGATTTCGGATACTTAGCGGAGGTTTGAACTTAGGAAAATTGCAGCAAATAGTTGTTGGTGTTAATCCTTTGGTGTGGCCGCACCTGTGGATGGGGAGCCGCAGGTGCGAAGCTGCATGTGCGGAAAGTGTCTCATAGGCGCAAAGTTTGGACTGGTAGTGGGATTTTGCAGGTGCGCACCTGGGACCGCATGTGCGAGGAATTGTCCGCAAGTGTGGATTAACTAGGCAGAACAGTATAAATAGGTACCTCCGCGAATATTTTGTCATTTCATCCATTGTTGCATGCGGATTGAGCTGGGTTGAGAGAAAATTGAAGCTGAAATTCGAAGGTCTTCAGTGGAGGTAAGTTCCCAGACCATAAAACTCGTTTCTATGATATTTTGTGACGGATTAGGCTTGAAACTTGAGGAAATTAAAGTAGAAAAGTTGGGGAAAATGGGAGGAAGTTTGGAAAATTCTTTTGGCGATTTGAGTAGGCAAGTGTGTTCCGATTGGGGTGTTCTTGGTATGTGTATAATCGTGGGAGGACGAGGGTTGTAGTGATGTAAATTTTATCAAATTACGAGATGTGGGCCCGGGGCTCGGGTTTGGCCGAATTTCGAGAATTTTTTATAAATTGATAGTTTTCGATTGGGTTTTGTTCCTTTAGTGTATATTGATAATGTTAATCTGGTTTTGGTTAGATTCGGAGCAATCGGGAGCCGATTTGAGAGGCAAGAGGATCGTGGATTAGTATTGTGGCCCGGTAGAAGTAAGTAATGGTTATAAATCTTGTCCTGAGGGTATGAAACCCCAGACTTCATATTTCTCACTGTTTTAGAATGGCGCACATGTCGGATAACGAGTATGTGGCGCGTACTGATTTTTGGATTGGACTTGGTCCTCTCCGCGGACACTATTGAGTTGCGTATTAACGCTAAATTATATGTTAAATTGTGTTCTAAAGACTATTGCTATATTTGGGCTTTAAGCCGTGTTTGGGGTCTCGTGCCGACTTGTTTAGACCCCTTGTGGGGCTTTTTACTGCTATTTTCCTTGCTGTTGATTTATGATTTACAGTCAGTCATATTGTGCTTAACTGTTTTCGAAACTCAGCCTGATTTACACTATTTTGAGATTTAAAAATGATGTTTTGGGTCGAGTACCCCATTTTACTGATACGCTCGAGGGGCTTTTAAGAGGTTCTGACTGGGTGAGGTCGAGGGCCCGATTGTGAGGATATTATACGCCATGAGGTGGCTTGATATTAGCGCTTGGGCTGAAGGAGCCCCTCCGGAGTCTGTAGACACCCCCAGTGAGCGCAGGTACTTACTAAGTGGGAGTGTTGAGTGCTGAGTGCTGAGTGTCAAATGCCGAGTGCCGATTGATGAGTGATTGGGAGGCATGAGTGATAGTGAGTTTGCCAAGGGGCTGATACATAGTGGATGTGAGGTGCGGAGTGATGTTCTTCCCGAGGGGAGATTTATGACTCATATTTATTCCCGAGGGGCTACTTATGATTTATTTCATTTTACACTAAATCCTTCGGCTCTTTTTATTTCTAAAATTGTTGGAAAACACATTTTTCCAAGGATTTTTCTGAAGTTGGTTTTTAAGACATGATGATTCATATATCTATGTATATATTGTTTGAAAGAGAGGCTGTGCATATTGTGAACTGATGATATTGGTTTTGATGTGTTTCTTGCCGCTTAGACTTGATTTATTTTCATTACTACTGAGTTGGCGTACTCACATTACTCCTTGCACCCGTGTGTGCAGATACAGGTGCTGATACTGAGCGTTAGCCATCTATTCCGTGCGGAGCCGGAGTTTGGGATATAGAGGTAGTTGTTCAGCGTCCGCAACATCTCTGTTTTTCCCTTCTTATGTTGTATCTAGTTATTCGTTTGGAGGTTTTGTATTATAATAGTATACCTTTAGGCATATTCCTTAGATGCTCATGACATCTTGGCTCCGGATTTTGGGGATGGTTTAGACTATTTAGCTGTTTATTTTACCTAATGAATTCAGTAATTCTATATACTTTATGATATGTTTGAAAATGGTTGGGATTTTGGAACGAAACTATAATTATGGTATTATTGGTTGGCCTGGTTCCACGATAGGCGCCATCATGGCCAGTTTAGGATTTGGGGTCGTGACAAGTTGGTATCAGAGCCTAGGTTACATAGTACTCAACGGTCATGAGCAGGTTTAGTAGAGTCTTGCGGATCGGTACAGAGACGTTTGTACTTATCTTCGAGAGGCTGCGGAACACTTAGGAACAATCTCAATTTTCTTGAATTCTGTCATGCCATTTTGTTGATTCTAGATATCTAAATTTCTGTTGTTTCCTTCTATCACAGATGGTGGGGACTCGCGCTACCGATCAGGATGATCATCCACTAGCTAGACAAGCGAGGGGTCGAGGCCGTGGTAGAGGCAGGGGGCCAGCCCGTGCAACAGCCAGGGCAGTACCAATTGAGCCCCCTACTGTTCAGGGTGGTACACATAGATATTCCAGCGGGACAGGCTCAGGAACCGGCAGTGCCTATTGTTATTTCGGGTCTTCAGGAGACCTTGGATCAGATCTTGACTGTGTGTACCACCCTTGCTCAGGTAGTTGCCGCTACTTCTCAGGCCGGGGGAGGCAGTCAGACTCCAGTTGCCCGGACACCTGTGCAGTCTACTCAGGGCCAGCAGACACTGGGGCGGTTCCAGCCCAGCCGGTTTCTCTAGTTCGAGACTTCATGGTTCCGGCTATGCCAGAGGACGAGTAGTGTAGACTGTAGAGGTTTAGTAGACTACAACCTCCGACATTCAGTGGTGCTGAGGGCGAGGATGACCGAGGTTTTCTGGATAAGTGTCAGAGGATGCTCTGTACTACTAGGATTTTGGAGAACAGTGGGGTCTCATTTGATACTTTTCTGTTTTCTGGTGTTGCTTTCACTTGGTGGGAGTCTTTTGAGAGGTGTAGGCCTGTTAGTTCAACACAACTCACCTGGCAGCAGTTATCCACTATCTTCTTGGAGAAGTATGTACCCCGGTCTCAAAGGGAGGAGCAACGTAGGCTTTTTGAGCAGCTGCGTCAATGGGAGCTATCGGTGACGCAGTATGAGATGCGATTTTTGGAGATGGCTCGTCATGTTACCAAGTTGGTCCCTACTTATAGGGAGAGGGTTAGGAGGTTCGTGGATGGCCTCACTCATCAGCTCTGCCTATTTATCACCCGGGAGAGAGTATCAGATGCTACATTCGAGAAGGTTGTTGATATTGCCAGAGATATCGAGTCGGTTCTCCGCCAGGAGGGGGAGGAGAGGAAGGCCCTCCGGGCAGTTCTAGTGGTGCTCCTTCGAGGTGGCAGTTTCAGCATGGTAGAGGTCGTTCATTCAGGCCTCCTTAGTCAGTCCGCCCAGCTTATAGTGGTGCATCTTCCGGGCATGGTCCCCGTGGTTCTCAGTCGGGCCGTTCTTCATTCGGTTCCCTCCCAGCTCAGAGTCCAGCTCGAGCACCACCAGTTCAGAGTTCTTCTATGCATGAGTCTTTTAGTGGCCATTCTGGTGCCAGGGGTTTCTATTAGTCCCCACCTCCAGCTCCAGGGTGTTGTTTTGAGTGTGGAGAGTTTGGGCACATGTGGAGGTAGTGTCCTCGTCGTCCCGGTGGTTCTTCTCAACAGAGGGTCCAGCCCTCGACTTCAGCCCAGTTACTTCACCACCCGCCAAGGCAGCCAGGGGTGGTAGTTAGTCAGCTAGAGGTCACCCTAGAAGGGGAGGTCGAGCAGGTGGAGGTCAGGCCCGTATGTATGCATTTCCAGCTAGGCCAGATGGTATGGCCTCCAATGCAGTGATTTCAGGTATTGTCTCAGTCTGTTGCCGAGATGCTTTGGCTTTATTTGACCCTGTTTCTACATATTCCTATGTTTCTTAATATTTTGCCCATTTGCTGGATATGCCCCGTGAGTCTTTGGTTACCTCTCTTAATGTGTCGACTTCGGTGGCGATACTGTTGTTGTTGACCATGTGTATCGGTCGTGTATGATATCTATTGGGGGTCTGGAGATCCGAGTGGACCTACTGTTACTCAGCATGGTCGATTTTGATGTGATATTGGGCATGGATTGGTTATCTCCATGTCATGATGTCCTTGATTGTCACGCTAAGACTGTGAACTTAGCTATGGAGGGATGTCTGAAGGTTGAGTGGAGAGGTTCTTCTGAGTATATGCCTAGCAGGGTGATTTCCTACCTGAAGGCTCAGGCATGGTTGAGAAGGGGTGTTTATCTTAGCTAGCTTTTGTGAGGGATGTCAGTGGTGAGACTCCCGATATTGATTCAGTTCCCGAGGTCCGTGACTTTCCAGACGTGTTTCTTGCAGACCTACAGGGCATGCCACCTAACAGGGACATTGATTTTGGTATTGACCTGGTGCCAGGCACCCAGCCTATTTCTATTACACCGTATCGTATGGAACCAGCAGAGCTAAAGGAATTAAAGGAGCAGCTTCAGGAACTCCTAGATAAGGGGTTCATTCGGCCTAGTGTGACACCTTGGGGTGCATCGGTGTTGTTCGTGAGGAAGAAGGATGGGTCCATGTGTATGTGTATTGACTATCGGTAGCTGAACAGAGTTACGGTGAAGAATCAGTATCCCTTGCTGGCTTGATTGAAGTATGAGTTCTGGCTTGATTCAGTAGCATTATTGGGGCACGTGGTGTCCAGTGAGGGTATTTAGGTTGATCCGAAAAAGGTAGAGGCGGTGCAGAGTTGGCCTAGACCGTCATCAACTTCTAAGATTTGCAGTTTCCTTGGTTTGGCAGGGTACTATCGTCGATTCGTATAGGGGTTTTCATCTATTACAGCACCTATTACCAGACTGACCCAGAAGGGTGCTCAGTTCAGGTGGACTGAGAAGTGTGAGGAGAGCTTTCAGAAGCTTAAGTCAGCTTTGACTACAGCTCCAGTATTGATTTTTCCTACGAGTTCAGGTTCTTATACGGTTTACTATGATGCCTCAAGAGTTGGCCTTGGAGCGGTTTTGATGCAGGATGGTGGGGTGATTGCTTACGCGTCCAGACAGTTGAAGGTGCACGAGAAGAATTATCCAGTGCACGATCTTGAGCTAGCAGCTATTGTTCACGCCTTGAATATTTGGCGTCATTATTTGTATGGAGTGCATTGTGAGATTTTCATTGATCATCGTAGTTTACAGCATCTGCTTAAGTAGAAGGATCTGAATTTGCATCAGAGGAGGTGGTTGGAGCTTCTCAAGGACTATGACCTCACTATTTTGTATCACTGGGGAAGGCTAATGTAGTGGGCCGATACCCTGAGTTGCAAAGCAGAGAGTTTGGGGAGTCTAGCCTACCTTCCAGTAGTAGAGCGGCCTTTACTACTTGATGTTCAGGCTTTAGCGGGTCAGTTGGTGAGTTGGATCTATCAGAGCCTCCGTGGGTATTGGCTTGTGTAGCCTCCAGGTCTTCTCTTTATGATCAGATTAGAGCATGTCGGTATGATGATCCACACTTGCTCGTTCTTCAGGACATGGTCCGTCGCGGTAATGCCAGGGATGTGGTTATTGCTGATGATGGGGTCATGAGGATGCAAGGCCGAAACTGCGTGCCTAACATAGATAGGCTTCGAGATTTTATTCTAGTTGAGGCCCATAGTTCGCAGTATTCCATCCATCCGGGTGCCGAGAAGATGTATCAGGATCTACCTCAACATTATTGGTGGAGGCGGATGAAGAAAAATATTGTTGAGTTTGTGGCTCGGTGTCTCAACTGTCAGTAGGTCAAGTATGAGCACCAGAGACCAGGTGGATTGCTTCAGAGATTTGATATTCCGGAGTGGAAGTGGGAGCTGATCACCATGGACTTCGTAGTTAGGCTCCCATTGACTTTGAGAAGGTTTGATGTTATATGGGTTGTTGTGGATCGGCTGACCGAGTCCGCGCACTTCATTCCTATTGGTACTACTTATTCTTTTGAGCGGTTAGCCGAGATTTATATCAGGGAGATTGTCTGACTGCATGGGGTTCTAGTTTCTATTATTTCTGACAGAGTTACTCAGTTCACATCTCAATTTTGGAGAGTCATACAGAGGGAGTTGGGTACTCAGGTCGAGTTGAGCACAACGTTTCATCCTCAGAACGACGGGCAATTGGAGCGTAACATTCAGATTTTGGAGGATATGTTGCGTGCATGTGTCATTGATTTTGGGGGCTCATGGGACCAGTTTCTGCCACTCGCGAAGTTTGCATATAATAATAGTTATCAGTCGAGTATCCAGATAGCTCCGTATGCGGCCTTATATGGTATGGGGTGCAGATCTCCGAGCTGGTTTGAGCCGGATGAGGCTAGGCTATTGGGCCAGACTTGGTTCAGTATGCGTTGGGTAAGGCAAAGTTTATTCAGGAGTGGCTTCGCACGGCGTAGTCTAGGCAGAAGAGTTATGCGGACTGGAAGGTCCGAGATGTGTCTTTCATGTTGGGGAGAAAGTGTTGCTGAAGGTGTCACCCATGGAGGGTTGTATGAGGTTCGTGAAGAGGGGAAAGCTAAGTCCCAGGTTCAATGGGCCATTTGAGGTGCTTCAGAGGATTGGGGAGGTGGATTATAGACTTGCCTTGCCTCCCAGCTTCTCGAGTATTCATTCTGTGTTCCATATTTCGATGCTCTTGAAATATGTTGGTGTCACGTCTCATGTTTTGGACTTCAGCACAGATCAACTCGAGGGTGATATGTCATATGAGGTAGAGCCAGTGGCTATTTTGGGTCGTCAGGTCAGAAAGCTGAGGTCTAAGGATATAGCTTCAGTGAAGGTTTAGTGAAGAGGACAGCCGGTGGAGGATGCCACCTGGGAGACCGAGCGGGAGATATGGAGCAGATATCCTCAGTTATTCGAGACTCCAGGTATGTTTCTAGACCCGTTCGAGGACGAACGTTTGTTTAAGAGGGGGAGGATGTAACGACCCGGCCGATCGTTCCGTGAGATTAGCCCTGTTTTCACCGTTTCTCCTTTATCGTATGTTGCTGAGCCTATTTTATGTAGTGTTGGGTCGGTTGGTTCGGGTTCAGAGTGGTCGTGGTGAGAATTGGGACACTTAGTCTCTTAAATTACCTTAATAGTTGAAAAAGTCAACCGGGAGTTGACTTATTGGTAAACTACATCGGAATGTGGATTTTCTGGCTTGGATATCTTCGTTAGGTGATTTGGGACTTAGCAGTGTGTTCGGAATGAAGTTTTGATGTCCGGTGTAGAATTAGGCTTGAATTGGCGAAAGTTAATTTTTGGCAATTTCTGGTTGGCAGTGGAAAAATAGGCTATCGGGGTCGAAATTGAATTCCGGAAGTTGGAGCAGGTTCGTAATGTCATTTTGGATATGTGTGCAAAATTTCAAGTCAATTGGATGTGTTTTGGTTGGTTTCGGCATCATTGGCGAAATTTAGAAGTTTTAAAGTTCATAGGTTTGAATTTGATGTAATTTTGGTGTTTTCGTGTTAATTTTGGTGTTTCGAAGGCTCAACTAGGTTTTAGTGATGCTATGGGGTGTGTTGGTATGTTTGGTTGGGGCCACGAGGGGCTCGGGATTAATTTCAGATTGTTAGCGAAGGTTTGAACTTAGGAAAATTGCAGCAAATAACTGCTGGTGTTAATCCTCTTGTGTGGCCGCACCGGCGGATGGGGAGCCGCAGGTGCGGCAAGTGTCTCGCAGGTGCGAAATTTGGACTATTAGTGGTATTTCGCAGGTGCACACCTGGGACCGCTAGTGCAGGTCCGCAGGTGCGAGGAAATGTCCGCAGGTGCGGATTAATTGGGAAGAACATTATAAATAGGTACCTTTGCGAATATTTTTGCATTTCATCCATTGTTGCATGCGGATTGAGCTGGGTTGAGAGCAAGTTCAAGGGAAATTTCGAAGGTCTTCAGTGGAGGTAAGTTCTCGGACCAAAAAACTCGTTTCTATGTTATTTTGTGACAGATTAGGCTTGAAACTTGAGGAAATTAAAGTAGAAAAGTTGGGGAAAATGGGAGGAAGTTTGGAAAATTCTTTTGGCTATTTGAGCAGGAAATTACGGTCCGATTGTGGTGTTCTTGGTATGTGTAGGATCGTGGGAGGACAAGGGTTCTAGTGATGTAAGTTTTATCAAATTCCGAGACGTGGGACCGGATCTCGGGTTTGGCCGAATTTTGAGAATTTTTTATAAATTGATAGTTTTTGATTGGGTTTTGTTCCTTTAGCGTATATTGATAATGTTAATCTGGTTTTGGTTAGATTCAGAGCAATCGGGAGCCGATTTGAGGGGAAAGAGCATCGCGGATTAGTATTGTGGCCCGGTAGAAGTAAGTAATGGTTATAAATCTTGTCCTGAGGGTATGAAACCCCGGACTTCATATTTCTCACTGTTTTAGAATGGCGCACATGTCGGATAACGAGTATGTGGCGCGCACTGATTTTTGGAATGGACTTGGTCCTCTCCGCAGAAACTATTGAGTTGCATATTTTACGCTAAATCATATGTTAAATTGTGTTCTAAAGACAATTGCTATATTTGGGCTATACGTCGTGTTTGGGGTCTCGTGCCGACTTGTTTAGACCCCTTGTGGGGCTTTTGTCTGCTATTTTCCTCACTGTTGATTTACGATTTACACTCAGTCATATTGTGCTTAACTGTTTTTGAAACTAAGCCTGATTTACACTATTTTGAGATTTAAAATGATGTTTTGGGTCGAGTACCCCGTTTTACTGATACGCCCGAGAGGCTTTTGGGAGGTTCTGACTTAGTGAGGTCGAGGGCCTGATTGTGAGGATATGATACACCACGAGGTGGCTTGATATTAGCGGTTGGGCTAAAGGAGCTCCTCCGGAGTCTGTACACACCCCTAGTGAGTGCAGGTACCTACTGAGTGTGAGTGCTGAGTGTTGAGTGCCGAGTGCCGAGTGATGAGTGATTGGGAGGCATGAGTGACATTGAGTTACCCGAGGGGCTGATACAGAGTGACTGTGAGGTGCTGAGTGATGTTCTGCCCGAGGGTAGATTTATGATTCATGTTTTTCCCCGAGGGGCTACTTATGATTTATTTCATTTTACACTAAATCCTTCGGCTATTTTATTTCTGAAATTGTTGGAAAACACATTTTTCAAAGGATTTTTCTGAAGTTGGTTTTTAAGGCATGTTGATTTCATATATCTATGTATATACTGTTAGAAAGAGAGGTTGTGGATATTGTGAACTGATGATATTTGTTTTTATGTGTTTCTTGCCGCTTAGACTTGATTTATTTTCATTACTACTGAGTTGGCGTACTCACATTACTCCATGCACCCCTGTGTGCAGATACAAGTGCTGATACTGAGCATTAGCCATCTATTCCGCCCGGAGACGGAGTTTGGGATATAGAGGTAGTTGTTCAACGTCCGAAGCATCTCTATTTTTCCCTTCTTATGTTGTATCTTGTTATTCGTTCGGAGGTTTTGTATTATAATAGTATCCATTTTGGCATATTCATTAGATGCTCATGACATGTTGACTCCAGATTTTGGGGATGTTTTAGACTATTTAGCTGTTTATTTTGCCTACTGAATTCAGTAATTCTATATACTTTATGAAATGTTTTAAAATGGTTGTGATTTTGGAAAGAAACTGTAATTATGTGATTATTGGTTGGCTTAGTTCCACGATAGGCGCCATCACGGCCGATTTAGGATTTGGGGTCGTGACACCTTGGGTGATTGTTTTCCTGATAAAATATGAACTTATTGTGTGAATGTGTATATCTATGAGTACCTGAGTCGCATGTATTATTCGCGAGCAGGGTAACTCTATTATTTATATATGATTCAGTCACATGATCGATTCGCGAGCGGGATAATAGATGCATCTATGGTTCGAGCCGTTCGATCCTTCGGCAGTGCACATTTTACATTTATCGTTGGTTCGAGTCGTTCGACCCTCGGCATTGCTTGCGCATAATAATAGCTGCGTACTTTCTGTGATTTCTAACTGTTTACTGGCCTGGAATTATAAATTTTCAACTAAAATGACGAAGATTTCAAAGTTGTAAAAATTGAAAAGAAATTGTTATTTCCTATCACTACTTGTTAATTACCTATGATATCCATGTTTAGTGTCATCCTTGATTTTATTAGATTGACATCTAGCAAGTATCAAATTCGACCTCTCGTCACTACCTCTTCGAGGTTAGGCGGGATACTTACTGAGTACACGTTGTTTCCGTACTCATACTACACTTGATGTGCATTTTTATTGCATAGGTTCACGTATATCTAGTGGCTCCGCTTGGCGTCATAGCATGGTTGATATGGGGACTTGGGTGAGCTGCACCTCTCGAGACGACCCGCGGCCGGTAGAGTCTCCCTCAGATGTATTGTATTGTACTTTATCTATTTGTCCAGTTTGTATTTTGGACAATATTGTAACACATGTATACTTCCTAGAAATTTTGCTCATGCACTTGTGACAATGGGTTCTGGGATGACTTTTGGATATATTTGTCGATTCAATTATTTAAAACATCGTTGTTTACTCGGTAACTTTATTTGATCATTATATAATGAAATGAAAAGTAAAGATTTTCAAAAATAATAAAATAGGAACTTAATTAACTAAGGAGGGTTGCCTTGCCTGACTGTGGTGTCCGGCGCCATCACGACCTTAATGGATTTTGGGTCGTGACAATGTGGTATCAGAGCACTAGGTTCCCTTAGGTCTCATGAGTCATGAGCAAGTCTAGTAGAGTCTTGCAGATCGGCACGGAGACGTCTATACTTATCTTCGAGAGGCTACAAGGCTATTAGGAGTACTTCACTTCATGATTCCTTATCATGCGGTTTGATTACTTTGGGGCTTATGCCTACTTTTCTTCTTACTCAATCTTACACGTCGCGAAGCGCTTGCTATAAATCGAGAATTTGAGGAATTGTAATGGTGCTACGGATGTGGTGCGTGATGTTTTTCTATGTGTAGTTGGTTGGGGCTATTGTTGTTGCTATGTGGGAGGATATTATGTTGTTTCAACTCAGCATTTGTGTTTCTAAGAGCTTTGAGGCTATGCTCAGGTTGTTATGATGCTTACGATTGGTTATCGCACGGTATTGATATGATGATAGGATGCTTGCCCATATGTAGGGGAAATGAATGACTTGATAGGAGTTCTACTCGGAGCGTGATTCCAAGATTTCAATATTTTATTTCCGGCGGAGGAAGGACAATTGGACTATAAATGATCAGGTTCGGGTTGATAAGGTAATGAGACTGGGTGTTTACAAGTGAGGAGGAATCTTCATCCTTGATGTGGCATTGTCGTCTTTAATCGAATAAGACGTGTTAAGTTCGCCGGTGCTATGGTTTCTTCGGTTACATTGGGTCAGAGTAATGTGAAGTAATATTGAAGAAGCGACTGTCAGGGATCGTGGTGTGTGGTGGTTCAGGATTGGATAAGTATTTCTATTGTAAACGACTTGAGAAAGATGATCTTCAGAGAGTTTTGAAGTTGTGGTGGTCTGCTGGTTTGAGTGCTACAGAGAATGATATTTATTTGCGGCAACAATTGGGCAGCATACGATGAGGAAAGACATGTGGGAAGTGTCAGTCAATGGTTAAATTTCTAGAAGGCCATGTGTAAGAAGCGGAAGTCGAGCAGTTGCTTGAATGAGTGAGTTTGACCAAAGTGGGAGAGTGCCAGTGTAGCATATGAGTTATGTGGTAAGATAACTGCACATCTTGAGGAGAAGTTTTGGAGCGAATTGAGAATTTTAGTGGACGGTGATTGGGTCCACGAGCTTAAATTGAAATATTGGGTATTTCGGCGGAAGATTGGATACAACAGACAGGAGTCGTTCGATATTTAGAAGGATGCAGTAGAGCTATGAATTATAAGATATTGTCTCACACTTGGTAGATGTCCACGAGGAGCGAACAGACTGGTAAAGTTGGTAAATGAGAACGGGCATAGGATGGGTATTGAGGTCGTAGAGATTGTGCAGTACATCGTAGTTGGAAGGTGTCAGTTGGTAACTTTCGCATGTGGGTTATCTTCTGTTAGCAGGCTAGTGGTTGCGTGGTTGGCGGAGTTTCACGAGGGATTTTACTTACTATTCAGCAAGAGGTAGGATAGGAGAATGTGGTTAATGACTCAGAGTGCTTGCGAAATTCTAACAGAAGGATTTCAAGTAATTTGGCGAGTTGGTTATGCAAGATCATGTCAACAAGGAAGGAAGGTTCTTGGTGAGTTCCAGATTTGTGTGATAGCGGCTTCAGGCTAAGTGGGAGAGTTCCACCGCCTTCGATTGGGTTGCATGGGTATCTACTAGCGAAAATTCTGGTAATCGGCATATTAGTGGGTTATTACAGCTAAGGGAAGAAGGAATGAGTAGTAATTGAGCATAGGATTTGATAAATGTGTGCAAAGGTTGGCCTTATGGAATCAGGTTTAGGCTTTGGAAGGATTCGGGATTTATGCTTAGTGCAAGTGTAATTTGCAAGGGAAGTGATTCAATCGAGTGCTTATTCAAGATGGGTGTTCAGGTATCAGCGAAGCCGTGTATATTCGGGACCAAGCCAGAGTGGGTGACTCTCAATAGTGGTCCTAATAAATTCGAAGGTCAGAATGTGGTGTCTAAGGATTTCAAGCCCACAGTATGGTTAAGAATCGAGTTTTTGCAGCGGAATTATGGGAAGGAGAAAAAAATGAATGAATGGTTGGAGTGCTCTACATTATCTTCGGTGTGCAGAGTAGAATTTGGGTTCATAGAAGGGAGAAATGACTTTGGGTTCATAAAGGGGTTATCAGAATGGGTATGCCGGTCAAATATGTGAATATGCGTGCAAGGAGAGCATGAAACGGTTCATGGGCTTGGAGACAAAGTAGTCTCGTAGAATGGAATCACTTGAAGTGAGTGCGAATTGAGTTTCTATGTGTTGATTTAGAGTTATCATCATCCCTAAGGTGAGTGCGAATTGAATTAAGGTATAAGATGGGTCGTGTTATATGAGCTTATGAAATGTTTAATTGAATCTCATTGGCATTGTGAGTTATTGTTCATCTTGATCTATGGCTTGAGTAAAGTGGGGGAAGTTTGTTGTTGATAAATTGAGTGCGCGGCTAAGTGTCGTATAAATTTCAGTTGGAGGTATATGGGTGAATCAGTTATGTCCTGCAGAAGTGGAGTTTGAGAATGACACGAGTAATTAAAATTTGAAAAAGCTAGATGGTCAGCCATGGTGGAATTGGCGCAGTGGTGGCAGTAGTTAGTCCTTTTCAGCATGATTAGTTATGCATGTAATTTATGACGGTACATGTGATTACTTGATGGCCATCGTAATTGATTTTATTTGGAAGCATTCAAGTATTATGGCTTGTCATGTGTAGGCGGATTCCGGAAGGATTATGGTGGTATAGACTATTACTTGAGGATTTGCATGTTTTGTGATTATGAGAATTCACTCATGTGTTGTTAGGGTTCTCTTGAATTGAGTTAAGTAAAAGGTTTCTACGTGATAAAGTGTTTAACCTATTGGTGGTTCAGGAGTTATGACGAGATTCCTGTGTGATTGCATATTGGAATGTTAGGTGCAGTGATCGGTATGAAATTTAGAAGCGAGGATCAAGGTAGCAGTTCGGTGTTGGCAAGGATGTTACGAGCTCTGATGAGCAAGGAAAGGGATTTGAATGTTTAGAGTAAGCTGGTATTGTCTTCAGCATCACCTGAGATCGGTGGTTGTGTAAGAGGCGTTGCGTTCTGGTTGCAGATTTCTCGGTAGGCTTTACAGCAGTTGTGTGGCTGGTGGTATGGAGGTGCAGGATTTTTATCTAGTGCATGAGGTTGTGGAAGTGTATTCCACACGAAGATCGTAGGAGTGTGAGATGTAGTCACTTGATTGATTGAAGATTCAGACCAAGTTTAAAGAAGTATAATATTGTTTATTTGAGAATTTATGCCTGGAGGGCGCTCGGTTCATTTGGTTGTGGATGTAGGGGTTTTGCTCTGGCTGTGATGGTTGTTCTTGCGTTTTATGAGGAAAGGTGGGTTATTATGGACCCAGGTAAGGCTATTAGCCTAACTCGGTGCGAGCGGAATCGTCTTGAAGGTTGTGAATGGATTTAAATATAATTATGGGCTCCATACGAGTCAGGTATGTTCATTTCAGTATAGCGCTTCTCATGGAGAGGTATTAGAACATTAGATGTTGTTCCATCCTCGTCCATTTCAGGTAATATTATGATTGTGCCGTTTGAGTTGTGAAACGGCTTGATAGTTTCTTATGTGTTGAGATTCCGCATAGTGATGATGTTATGTGATCATGATAGCTCTTGAGATTCAGAGTATATATATCGCACCTCAGTTGTGCTTGAGTTTTGTAGCGTATGGCTCTATCAGTCTCCCCAGGATGGTATTATACGCTTAGCGTGCTTGTGACTGATATTCGATATTTTGTGGTAATGAGCAATTTAGCTCGGTGTGTATCTCCTTACGTGAATTTTATGGGTGGATCAGGTGGCACGCCGCCACGGTTATGTTATTTGGATCGTGTTGCACGCCGCAATAGTGTGATGTTGAGTACAGCCCCTATATTTATTTTTCTTGTGTTTTACTTTCTATTTTCTGAGGAAAGTTCATATTAGTTGCGGGAGTCGAGTAGTCCCTTCCTGAGTCATTTCCTTATGTATCTTTAACGACCCGGTCGGTCGTTCTGAGAGTTTAGCCTCGTTTCCCCCGTTTCGACTTCATTATATGTGGTTCAGCTTCATTATGTTGTGTTAGATTGGTTGGCTCGGTTTCGAAGGTTTTGTAGTATAATAGTATACCTTTTGGCATATTTCTATAGATGCTCATGACCAGTGACTCCGGGATCTCGGGGATTGTATTTAATATTCGGTATAACTTTAACTGTTTTAGAAATGTTTAAAAGAAAGCTTTATGGGTTATCAGTTTAGTAATGATGAAAATGGAAACTTATTACGATTTGAGTGTAGTTTCTGGCTGGCCTAGTTCCACGATAGGCACCATCACGACTGGCTTAGATTTGGGATCGTGACAAGTTGGTATCAGAGCGCTAGGTTACATAGGACTCACCGGTCATGAGCATGTTTAGTAGAGTCTTGCGGATCGGTGCGGAGGCGTCTGTACTTATCTTCGAGAGGCTGCAGAACCCTTAGGAAAATCTCACATTCTTGAATTCTTGTTGTGCGAATCCATTTTATTCAGCTGGTATCAGTTGTGTATCGACGACTTGTGACTTCCATCGATGAGATGTGATTTTGGCATGGTGGTAATGGGACAATCTGGAGGACTTGAGGCCGGATTCATTATGTGGCTTGAGTGCTAAGGTTTCGATTGTGTGAGCCGTGCATTTAGGGACTTATATGTCCGTTTGTGTTCTTATTGATGAGAATTGGTGACTAGATGGCTACGTGGTGAGTGTGATTTGATGGTTAATTGTGTTCAGATTGTTTGATTATTACAAAACGGTTGGCTAGAAATGTGGCAAGAACTATTGAGTGTTTAATTTATGTCTCGGTTTGGTATATGGCTTCGAGTTGTGAGTGTATTGGAAGACCTCTCATGTTGTTTAGTTGTGGAGTGAAGCGGATCTTTCTGTTGGGTTATGAGTTCCTGGTGATGTCTTTTGGGTCAATCATTGCCCAAGTAGCATTCATGTATTTGATTACTAGTTTATTCCAGCCGTACAAGCACTCCTTGTTATTGTATTCGTTGATGGCGTCCTGGAATATACGCGTAGCCAGGAGTAGCATACTCAGTATTTGAGGATGACATTATAAGGATTTAGGGAGGAAAGGCTCTATGTAAAGTTCTCTGAGTGTGAATGTTGGCTCAGTTCAGTAGCATTCTTGGGACACGTGGTGTCCAGTGAGGGTATCCATGTGGTCAGACGTGTGTGGGTAGAGCTTCCAGAAGCCCAAGATTTCTTTGACCACCGCTCCAGTGGTAGTTCTGCCATCAACTTCGGGTTCTTACCGCGTATTGTGATGCCTCGAGGGTAGGCGTTGTTGTGTCTTAATACAGAAGGGTGTAGTGACTGCATAATAGCTATGATCTTCGGAAGTGTATAGAGATATATCATGTTCGAGGCTAAGCCGACAAGGGTATCTCCTGCAGATTGTCCTAGGGTGTGTGATACCTTTGTTGTTCTGTAGTAAGTTCTCTTCTACCAGTAAGTGATATATGTAATTTGAGTTTAGATCGCTTGTGGAAGTTGGCATGACTATTATAATGATGAATGCGAGATTTGCAGATGACTTGAGCTGTTAGGCGGGTTGTGTTATTATGGGAATTGTATGTTATTGGTTGTCTTAATCGTTGGCTTTGAGCCAAGTGGGGGAGTCTGTTAATGATAAGTTGATTGCATGATCATGTGTGGTATTGGTTTCAGTTCGAGGTATATTGGTGGATAAGTTATGACCTGCATACGTGGTCTGGGAATGACTCGAGTAATGAAAATTTCTTCGACATAGGTCGTAATGTACTTTATTGGGTAAATGAATTCTATGGAATGATTGAGAGGTAATTGTAAAAGGTGTAGTGTGTGCAGTGTATGAATTTGCTTGTGGCTTCAAGTGAGTGGATTACTTTCCTAGTATGTTGGTGTGCGAACGGGTCAGGTCGATTCTATCTAATTGGTCAGTGTAATTGAGATTTTCATTGGAGGGTGTAAAACATTATCATGGATTCTACATATCAGTAACAGGAAGGTAAAGGTAATGGCTTTAGATTCGCGGGAAGTCTCTTCAGGGTAAGTATTTTGAATGTGATACTCTTGGGGATAGTTCAGAGAGTATTCACCGGCTTACGAGCCTTAGACGGTGTGGTGTTATAATTGGTTCTCGTGAGGTGATTCTGGGTTGAGAATTGTGGTATTACGGTAAGGAGAATTATCAATTTGAAGGTAAGTCAGAAGAAACTTGGATAAATAGGACAACTTGGTAGTAGGTTGGATTGTCATGGTAAGGGATGCGATTAGTTCTTTGGGTGTTCATGAGGTAATGAGTTTTTACAGGTGTTTCTTAGCAATGCTCTTGGGATTTGGTGGCCTGCGTTGCTTGGTTGAGTTAGAAGGATTCAGTCCTAACGGTTTGGTGTTGTGGAAATGGGATTCTAATAGTTCCTGATGGTTTCTACCACGGTTAGAGATGCGTATTTTTTGTTGGTGTGAGGTGTAGGTGATGTATAGTGATTTTGCTTCTAAATTGGATCAAATGGAAGTTCTTGGCTAGTTGGGTACGTAGTTGCTTGTTTCTCGGAAGGGATCATGAAGTTCCCATATTTGTATAGGATGGCATGGTGTATGCGGTATGTCGTGTAGAGTGAGATTTGCATGTGTGAGGTCACGGTTTAGTTCTGGAAGGAAGGTCGAAATTCTTAAGTAGCATTGGCAGTTTCAGATGACTAGGTAGATGATAGCACTGTTGGGTGGCTTGATGAGGGAATACATTTCAGAAAGGTCATGTGTGGAGTTAAGGGTACTTCATTAGTACTTCAACGCTCTCTTGTTGGATTCGACTGCTGATATTCAAGGTTGCTTGGTAACACAGAAGAATTATAGGGGTATCCCACATGGAATGATTGAGTATTTGGGATGTGTCATGTATTCGAGCGGTGGAGTTGAGATCAGATATAGTAATATGTGTGCTTCATGGACTTTAAGACTGAGAGTTCTCATAAACAGATTATTTTGTGATAATGAACTGTGAAGATGCGAGCAAGCTAGTCAGATGTTGGTATGTACCATGGTTCAGTCATTGTGAACTTTTCAGTGAGTTATCTATCTGCTGTGAGTGACCATATTTTATTTGGGGTTATTGGTAGGCCAGTATGGGTGTGTGTTCTGCACCGGGTCGGACTTGTTGGCTTCGCATTCTATTGCTGAGGAATGTACCATTCGATTTCCATAAAGTTTATTCATGTTTTGGAGTGATGTATTAGTTACCCTTCGGTGTTGCGAGGAGTCGTGATCGTTGGTTATAGGCACATATGGTGCGATTTTGATTGGGCTGTATAGCTAGAGTTGAGTAAGGTAAGTAATTAGGTATTCTTTTTTAGCCAGGTGGCTGGAAGTATTTCATGTGACCCAGCATTTGGATGCGATCGCGCAGTGTAGCGGAGTTATGTAGGGGTATGACCTTTGGTATTGGATTCGTGCGTTTTGATTTTTACGATCTGTGTCGGGCTCTTAGCATGGTGTTGTGACGGTAATTGTTAATGGCGAGATGGTCCTCTCGTGTGAATCTTTTGTATAATTTGATTCATTGGGATGTTGCTATTGAGTGCACGAGTTGCACAGGCTGTGGCCTGAATTGTATTGATGTGTCATGTCATGAGAATGTTCGTGTTGGATGAGAAGAGGTCATTGGACCTAGTATGAATATTGTCAGAATTGTTTACGTCATAGTTGAAAGGATAAATATCGAGATTCGGCTTAGAAGTCTGCTATAATTCTTGTTTGGGAAGGGGGAGCTTCATATCTGACCGATCAGACAAATGGTTGCTAATTTCTACGTGTTTCAATCACCATCGGCAGTATATGGAAGGTTATGTACCGGTATTGGGTTGTTCTGAATAGCTATTGTGATTGGGAGTTATCGCTATGGGTGTTTGAGTCATGTGGAGTATTATGTGGTTTTATCTGGGTTGCGTATATGGCTTGATTCAGCATGTTCAGACTTATTCAGTTTATAGTTGTGGAATTTTGACCTTGCAAGTTATTTCAGAAGTGGAAATTTGGTTCTAAGTTCCTTGGGTCAGGATTGGATTGTTAAATTCAACTGTGTTGTGCTATTGGACCTATATGGGTTAGGGTGACGTGGGATCACCCCTGGGTATGTGCATGGTCGCCTACGTGGCAGTTTGATAGTGTTGGAGAACAACTCTTGGCACGTTCGAGGACGAACGTATGTTTAAGTGGGGAGGATGTAACGACCCGGTCGGTTGTTCCGAGAGTTTAGCCCTGTTTCCCCCGTTTCTGCTTCATTATATGTGGTTCAACTTCATTATGCTGTGTTAGATTAATTGGCTCGGGTTCAGAGCAATATTTGAAGAGAAATGGGACACTTAGTCTCTTAACTTGGTTCAATATTGGAAAAGTCAACCGGAAGTTGACTTATTGGTAAACGAACTCGGAATGTAGATTTTATTGTTCAGAGAGCTTCGTTAGGTGATTTGGGGCTTAGGAGTGTGTCTAGAATGAAGTTTTGATGTCCGGTGTAGAACTATGCTTGAACTGGCGAAAGTTAGTTTTTGACAATTTCCGGTAGGCAGGGGAAAACAGGCTATCGGGGTCAGAATGGAATTCCGGAAGTTGGAGCGGGTTCGTAATGCCATTTTGGATATGTGTGCAAATTTTCAGGTCAATAGGATGTGTTTTGGATGGTTTCGGCATCGTTGGTGGAATTTAGAAATTTCAAAGTTCATAGGCTTGAATTTGATGTGATTTTGCTGTTTTTGCATTGTTTTTGGTGTTTCGAAGGCTCGACTAAGTTTGAATGATGTTATGGGGTGTGTTGATAGGTTTGGTTGAGGTCCTGAGGGCCTCGGGTGTGTTTCGGGTGGTTAACGGAGTGTGTTTGGCCTTAAAAGAACTGCTGCTGTTGTTGTATTTTTCTTTGCCTTGTTTGCTTATATGTGATCGCAATGGTGAGGCTGCGATCGCATAAGCTTATTGGTGAGGCAACACAAAATTGTTATATGTGATCGCCTTCGGAGGTCCACGATCGTGAAGTGAGAGGATCCATAACAGTGCGGTCGTGTGAGGTGCATTGCGATCGCACAATGAGGGCGCGTGTGGCAGGGAGGTGATGGAATTGCTCTATGCGATCGCATAGAGCTGGTCACGATCGCATTATTGTGAGGAGTTTCCTTACGCGATCACATAGGTGTTTCTGCGATCGCATAGGGTTAGTTTGGTTGGACAGCATTTTGTTCTTCATGATCGCGTGCCTTTTTCCGCAATCGCATAGAGTAAAGCCTGGGCAGAAATTTTTAAGTTCCAATTTCGGGGGTTTTGGCCATAACTCATTTTTCCATTAGAGAGCTCGGGGGAAGGAGAACTTGGACGAGATTTTCAGTGGGATTCTTGTGGTAAGTGATCTTCGATCATTTTTGGTTTAATTTCATGAGTTTGACTTGATTTTCACCATGCAATTTGAGGAATTAAAGTAGAAAATTTGGGGAAAATGGGAGGAAAATTTGGAAATTTCTTTTGGTGATTTGAGTGGGAAATTGAGGTCGGATTTTGGAAAAATTGGTATGGGTAGACTCGTAAGGGAATGAGGATTCTAGTTTTGTGATTTTTATCGAATTTCGAAACGTGGGCCCGGGGCTCGGGTATTACCAATTTCGAGAATTGTGCCTCAAATTGACAGTTTTCATTTGATCCTTGTTCATTTAGCGTATATTGATGATGTTAATCTGGTTTTGTTTAGATTCAGAGCAATCGGGAGCCGATTCGAGGGGCAAGAGCATCGCGGATTAGTATTTTGGCCCGGGTGGAGGTAAGTAATGTCTATAAATCTTGTTCTGAGGGTATGAAACCCCGGACTTCGTATTTCTCACCGTTTCTAGAATGGTGCACATGTCGGATGACGAGTATGTGGCGTGCATTGATTTATGGATTGGGCTTGGTCCTCTCCGCAGCAACTATAGAGTTGCGTATTTTTACTCTAAACCATATGTTAAATTGTGTTCTAAAACTATTGCTATATTTTGGCTGTAAGCGATGTTTGGGGCCTCGTGACGACTTGTTTAGACCCCTTGGGGGCTTTTTACTGCTATTTCCTCATTGTGTCGAATTGCGATTTAAAAAATAATGTTTTGCGTCGAGTAGCCCGTTTTATTGATACGCCCGAGGGGCTTTTGAGAGTTGTTGACTGAGTGAGGCCAAGCGCCTGATTGTGAGGATATGATATGCCACGAGGTGGCTTGATATTAGTTCTTGGGTTGAAGGAGCCCCTCCAGAGTCTGTACACACCCCTAGTGAGCGCAGGTACCTACTGAGTGCGAGTGCCAAGTGCCGAATGACGCGTGATTGTGAGGCATGAGTGACTGTGAGGTATGCCCGAGGGGCTGATTATGAGTGACTGTGAGGTATGCCCGAGGGGCTGATTATGAGTGACTGTGAGGTATGCCTGAGGGGATGATTATGAGTGACTGTGACGCATGTCCGAGGGTCAAGTTCTGATACATGTTTTGCCCGATGGGCTACTTTTGATTTTACCACTTTCACTCTGAACTTATGAAATATTTTTTGCCCGAGGGGCTTCTTATGATTTTTAGCATTTTTACACTAAACTTCTTGAAAGTTATGTTGAAATTATTGGCAAGTATAGTTCCAAATGATTTTTTACTGAAATCGGCTTTTAAGCGTGGTAATTTAACGTATATATTGTTGGAAAGAAAGGTTGTGCTTATTGTGAAATTATGATTTAATTTTATGTGTTTCTTACTACTCTGACCTGATTTATTTTCATTACTACTAAGTTGGCGTACTCACATTACTCCCTGCACCTTGTGTGCAGATCCAGGTTATAGGGCAGAGTGAGCTGTGTATCTGTTCCAGAAACTTCTCGGAGATTTTGCGAGGTAGTTGCACGCGTCCGCAGCCCTGCTCTCTCCTACTTACTTTATAGAGTTTATTTATTTTTTTTGAGTTGTATATTTTTTGTAGATGCTCATGACCAGTGACTCCGGGATCTCAGGGGTTGTATTTAATATTCGGTATAGCTTTCACTGTTTTAAAAATGTTTAAAAGAAACCTTTATGGGTTATCAGTTTAGTAATGATGAAAATGGAAACTTATTACGATTTGAGTGTAGCTTTTGGCTGTCCTAGTTCCACGATAGGCGCCATCACGACTGACTTAGATTTGGGGTCGTGATAGTATCGTGTTCGAATTGTGGCCTATTGGCGCATTGTGGCATCATGTGAGACTGTTGGTCATGTCTGGGGTGGCTTTTTGTCTTAGCAATTCATACTGGGTGAGACGAGATTTATCGTATCACGGATCAGTGCGATAAGATTGTGTGAAGTATATTAAAGAACAAATGTGATTAGTTGGTTCGTAATGAGGTGATGATTCTAGAGAGAAGAGGTTCAATGATTTGTTGACTCTACAGTTGGTTGTAAACTTCTACACATCTCCTCCGTTGCGGTGGTATCGTAAGCGTTATAGCAAGACCTATATATATGTCATGAGATGCATTGGGAGCATCAAATTCGTGGAATTTTTTCTATTAAGGATCAGGGAATGTCATTATGGTTAAATGATGAATTATGCGGTGTATGGTGCTGATTCAGCAAAGGCATGCAATCATGTCGTGGTACCTCGTGTAGTGATTGATTCGGTGTTCATATACTGGAAACAGGCCTGGCAAAGAATTTTAGGAGTTGGAACTAGGTTCTGAGCTTATTGAATGGATAAAAGAAGGTATCTTTGGGTTCGATCGAGCTAATGCGCTCAGCTGAGTGATGGTAGCACAGGTAGGTGCATGCAAGGTTTGATTTTAGATAACTCCAGAGCAATTCTTAGCACGTTCGAGGACGAACGCATCTTTAAGTGGGAAAGAATGTAACAAACCGACCGGTTGTTTTGAGCTCTAGCGCGTCGTTTGGCAGTTTAAGGCCATGAGAAACTTCATTTAAGGTATTATGACTTGTAGGCATGGTCGGAACTGAATTTCGGGAAGTTTGGAGTCGAATTGGAAAGAAAGTTCTCATTTCAGAAGCCTTAAGTTGGAAGAATTGACTAAGATTGGAGTTTTGAGTAAATGACCTCAAAATCAGGATTTGAAGATTCCAGCAGGTTCGTATGATTATTTAGGACTTAGGCGTATGTTCGGAACGGGTTTTGGATGACCCGGGAGCGTTTCGGCACATATTGTGGAAGTTAGTATTTTAGAAGAAATTTCATAAGTCTGGGTTGAAGTGCACTTCGGTGTTATTGATGTCCGTTTGGGATTCTGAGTCTGGGAATAGGTCAGTATGGTGATTTTGGTGTTAGGAGCGCGATCGGAAGTGAATTCAGTGGTCCGTAGGTCATTTTGGAGTCATTTAGCTAAAATTTGAAGGTTTTTAAGAAGTCCGACCAGAAGTGGAAATTTTGATATCGGGTCGGAATTTCGATTCTGAAAGTTGGAGCAAGTCCGTAATGTTGAATGTGACTTGCGTGCAAAATTTGGGGTCAATAGGACGTGATTTGATAGGTTTGGGCATAGAAGTTGGAAATTTCAAAGTTCATAAGGATTGAATTGAGTTGCGATCCATTGTTTCAATGTTATTTGATGTGATTTGAGACCTCGAGCAGGTCCGCATTATGTTTTGGAACTGGTTGGTGTGATTGGATGGGGTCCCGGTGGCCCCGGGTGGTTATCTAATCGAACTTGGAAGTTGGGAAAGGCTAAGGCTGCTGGTGTCTGGTGTGACCGCACCTGCGCAACAAGCACCGCAGGTGCGACTTTGGCGTCGCAGATGCAGATTTTGGATGGCTTGGCTGGGGAGCGCAGGTGCGAGGTTATTTCTGCACCTGCGGAAGCGCAGATGCGGACGAGGGAGCTCAGGTGCGGAGACCGACTAGGGAGGAGGAAGCCGCAAGTGCGACTGCATGGGTGCACCTACGAGCGCGCATGTGCGAGGCTAGAGGCCGCAGGTGTGGAGGTCGGGTCTGGGCAGTGTGTATTTTAAGACGAGATTTGGCCATTTTTCTCCCATTTTCATTTGTCTTGGACGATTTTGGAGAGCTTCAAGGGTAGATTTTCATCAAGCAACTCTAGGTAAGTGGTTTCTTCCCATTTATTAATTAAATAAATGATAATATGCAGATTTGGACATGGGAATTTGTAGAAATTATGGGATTTGGGAGTAAACCTAGAATTTGTATTTTCGGATACAGCATGAAATTGAGAGAGAATTGTATATTTGGGTTCATGAAGTTATGGGTAATCTTTATCTTCAAATAATTTCAGAATCTGGACACGTTGGCCCGAGGGCAATTTTGTCAACTTTTCGAGCGGAGTTGGAAATTTATATAAATTGAATTGTTATAAGTATTAGAGTATATTTTCATTTGTTTTCCCGTTATTTGGTTAGGTTTGGGCATGGTGCATCAATGTGAGTTGTCGGAAGGGCTTGGAGGCCGGTTATGAATATTCGGAGCGAGGTAAGTCTCCTTTCTAACCTTGTAAGAGGGAATTGTCCCCACAGCTGAAATAATTAAATACGTGCTGCTATTTATGGGGGCTACGTACGCACGGGGTGAAGGGAGTACGTGCATAGCTACTATTATGCTTATGTCCGCGTAGTCTAGGACCCAAAAGCATGTTTTATTTGCCATACTTGCAACTTTATTAATGAATTTGGAAACGATTAAACCTTATCGAACTTGGTAAATGAATATCTGGAAAATATTTAAATACAATCTTCGCGTCCATTAAAATAGAATTTTATCACCTCCTTGGGTGATTTTTTTCCTGATAAAATGTCAATTTATTGTGTGAATGTGTGTATCTATGAGTACCTGAGTCACATGTATGATTCGCGAGCAGGGTAACTCTATTATTCATATATGACCACGTCGCATGATTGATTCACGAGCGGGGTAATAGATGCATCTATGGTTCGAGTCGTTCGACCCTTCGGTAGTGCACATTTTACATTAATCAATGGTTCGAGCCGTTTGACCCTCGGCATTTCTTGCGCATGATAATAGCTGCATACTTTCTGTGATTTCTAACTTTTTACTGGCTTGGAATTATAAATTGTCAACTCAAATGACGAAGATTCCAAAGTTGTAAAAAGTGAAAAGAAATTGTTATTTCCTATCACTACTTGTTAATTACCTATGATATCCATGCTTAGTGTCACCCTTGATTTTATTAGATTGAGCTCTTGCAAGTAACAAATTCGACCTCTCGTCACTACCTCTTCGAGGTTAGGTGGGATACTTACTGAGTACACATTGTTTTCGTACTCATACTACACTTGATGTGCATTTTTATTGCACAGGTGCACATATATCTAGTGGCCCTGCTTGGCGTCGTGGCATGGTTGATATGGGGACTTGGGCGAGCTACACCTCTTGAGACGACCCGCAGCCGGCAGAGTCTCCCTCAGATGTATTGTATTGTACTTTATTTCTTTGTCCAGTTTGTATTCCAGACAATATTGTAACACATGTATACTTCCTAGAAATTTTTCTCATGCACCTGTGACACCGGGTTTTGGGATGACTTTGTGATGTATTTGTCTATTGAATTATTTAAAACATCGTTGTTTACTCGGTAACATTATTTGATCATTATAATGAAGATTTTCAAAAATAATAAAATAGGAACTTAATTAACTAAGGAGGGTTGGCTTGCCTGACTGTGGTGACCGGCGCCATCACGACCTTAATGGATTTTGGGTCGTGAGAAGTTCCTTGTTTATTTTTTTCACCTCTAAAGTTTTACAATGATGAATTTTTACTGCTCTATATAATTCTGAGGAAATGGTGAAGTTTAACTGCTCTATACAATACTGAAGTTTTACAATACTATAGTTCAAACTTTACTTCTCCTCTTTTACCAAATATGGCGGAGAGAGCATAATTCAATTCTTTTATTACTATTTTTCTTTCCATGTTTTGTGTGGCCTTCTACAGAATGTAAATCCAAAGATAAGTGTGACAATATAATTATTGAACGTCATAAAAAAAGGGGGACAATGTAGGAAAACACTAGTTGAATCAGGTCAACAAAGCAAAGCTCATTTGCATTTAAGACATAATAAATACAAGCAAGCAATACTTTAATTTTTGTTGCAAGTTGCACTATATAACTAGTTCGATATCACAATAGAAATTACAGAAAATCACAGTTGCTAATTACACTATATAAACTAGTTAGATTAACCACAGTATCCACACAATTAAGATTTGAAAATGATTCCAGAGAAAAGTGTTACCTGATTCATCATCATTTTGTTGAACTTCAGTACCACCAGCAGAACAATTTAAATCACAAGATTGATCATCATGTGCCCGGTCTTCAGAAGAGTTCTGATTATCCATCAACTGCTCAATATAAGGCTGGGTTGCAGAATGGTTTTGACCATCCATCAAATGCTCAATATAAGGTCGCACATCTTCATTGTCGTCTTGTTCAATTACCAGTCAGTTGCGACCTCTAGTTCGCATAGTTCCTTCTCCAAAATGAAAAATTTATCTAGCTGCATTACGTTATATTATTACTAGATTGACTCCAACAAATCAGCAGGCCATGTGCAAAACAGGAGGAATCATCATCCAAATCTCAATACGTGAAAAATATCAACAACTCAGGTAACACAAATAAAGCCTTGCGACAAATATTGTTCTAGAGATAAGAGTTATTGATGCACTAGGAAAATAATTATCAAGTGATACACCACCTTATAATATCACATTTAAATTGATACAATAAGCAAAATATAATTAGAAGAAAGAACAATAAATTCACTCAAACATCCAATATTCAAATTTCTGAAGCAAAAACTAACACCCATAGAATTTATTAAATAACACTTGCAACAAAAATATTATATAAGTACCACCTATCTTATTCAAAATCACATTCATTTTCTGTGTTATTTTATCCCTCAACATTAACTTCACCATCATTTGGATAAGGTTGAGAAGCTATGTTTATATAAATTATTTTCCCATCGACACAACTTCTTACCTAATCATTATACTCATCTTCTAAAACACAAGCATCTTCTAAAAGAGCCAAGTCAGTGGCATCACTTTGCGTTGATGAGTCAAACTGCACACTATTTTCCTCTCCCATATTAAAAATGTCTCGAGGTTTAATTAACCTAGGGACAAACCATTCATAATCTTGAGGATCTTGCACAAATATTACTTGTTGAGCTTGTTCTGCAAAAATAAAGGGCTCATGACGTTTTCGATCACCAAAGTCTGTCAGGTGTGAGAAATTCACAAGTGTGAAACCCAAGTCATCTTCCTTAATTCCTCTACCTTTGGTTACATCAACCCAATCACACTTAAATAAGATGACCTTAAACTTCTCATAGTAGTTTAACTCCACAATATCATTCAATATGCCATAATATGTGATATGTGCAGATTTTAGAGCATTATCACTTGTACTTGCATAACTTTCAGTCTTTGAAACTACCATAACACCACTATTTTATGTCACCTTGAACTCTCACTTTGTTTTGTTCGGAATCGATAACCGTTATAAACATCGAACACACTGAATCTTTTTGCAATGTAACTCAGTCCTTGTGCAAGGACTTTAACATCCTTTAAGATGTTAGATGTGACTTCCAACTCCTTTACCTAACAAAATAAAAGATACAACTATCAATGTGGATATTTGTAGAAGGATAATAATTGAACGTAAACAACGACTTAGTCCTACTACTTACTTGATCCTTGAACCACTCATGAAATGTATTGAAATGCACACAATCAAGTTGATGTTGTGTCCAACGACGCTTACAATGTGCTCTTTTGATTTCAACAATATATTCCCTATACATGTAACTCGCACATATCAATTTTGTTATCAACTAAATTAATATACATATATTAAATAATAGATATAACAATTACTTTTTATAATTCTCAACCACTTATGATTCACAATTGAAAAGCACATGCCGATGTGCTGCAATCATGTTTTGTCATCTAACTCAAATACATCTACTCCACCGTAGGACTCCTCAACAGTACGAAAAAGACATTATTTTTTATTAGTCTCATGCTAAATCTCATCACTCCATTTTCTTGAACAATAAGACCTTGAATCTCCACCCTCTAAATATCGTGAGCAGAATTCCATACACTCATTTTCTATGTATGCTTCCGCTATTGAACCTTCTGGACATGCACGATTACGAACATATGATTTTAAAGTACCCAAATACCTATGGAACAAAGTAATGTTAATAGTTTCATATTAGAGTATTTAACAACTAAAGACATATAACAAAGATTCAGTGATATTCTACATACCTCTCAATTGGGTACATCCAACGATAATGTACTGGTCCTGCATGTTTAGCCTCAGTTGCCAAGTGAATAACCAAGTGTATCATAATAGTAAAGAATCCTGGGAGGAAGAGTTTCTCCATAGTAAACAGTGTTTTTGGAATTCTTTCTTCAAGTAGGTTTAACTCTTCTAGTTTTAGCTCTTTGCTACACAAAACACGAAAGAATGTGCATAGTTCAATTAAAATTGAACTTACTCTTTTATCTACTGATCCCCGCAAGGCAAGAGGAAGAAGTTATTTCATTATAGAATGACAATTGTGAGTTTTTAGCCCAGATAACTTTCGTTTATAAACGCAACATGAAATATTAGACGGATAGCTATCTGGAAACTTGGCATTTTGTAGTACTTCATAAAATAACTCCTTTTCCTGCTGAGACATTGTGAAAAAAGTAGGAGGAAGATATGCTCTCCCACTAGCTCGATATTGAGGCGATAAACTTGGTCTTATTTTCATCTCCTTCAAGTCTAATCGACCTTCTAAGTTGTCTTTAAAATTTTTACCAAGATTCAATAGTGTATAAATTAGTTATCACACACATTCTTTTCTATGTGCATCACATCAAGATTATGACGCACCAAGTTAAATTTCCAATAAGGAAGATCGTAAAAAATACTTCTCTTTTTCTATGAGTTTTTCATCACCCCACTTACCCCTTCACTTGACTGGCCAAGAGTAAATTTTATATCTTTAACTTGATTCAGCACTACATACCCAGATACTGTACAAGGTGCAGGTCTTGTTTCTTTAGTCCCATCAAATGATTTTGCATCATTTTGATATTTGTGTGCCGACTTCAAGAAGCGCCGATGCCCCATGTAACAAAACTTTATGCCATGTTTGATCCTTCTAGATTGAGTGTTTATGTTACAAGAAGGGCATGCAAACCGACCATAAGTGCACTGTCTAGAGAGAGTACCATATGCAGGAAAGTCATTTATAGTCCACATGAGAGTTGCTCGCATTTGAATTATATCCTTAGTAGAGGCATCGTATGTTTCTACCCCAGCATCCCAAAATTCATTTAACTCTTTTATTAGAGGTTGCAAAAATACATCCATATTAGTGCCAGGCGCTTTGGATCCAGTAATAAGTAAGGACAAAATGAAGAACTCTTGTTTCATGCACATCAATGGTGGAACATTATATGGCATTAAAATCACTGGCCATGTACTGTGAACAGTTCGAATTGTGCCAAATGGATTAAACCCATGAGAAGTTAATCCTAGATGCACATTGTGAGGGTCTCCAGAAAATTCGGGATATTTACTATCAAATTTTTTCCAAGCTTTAGAATCTACAGGATGTCGTAGAACTCCATCTTTGTTGCGCTCTTCATGATGCCAACACATTGCTTTACAAGTTTCCGAAGACATAAACAGTCTTTGTAGCCGTGGTTTTAAAGGAAAATACCTTAGGACCTTGGCTGGAAGTTTTCTAGCATCATTTTTCCATCTAGAAGCTCCACAAACTTTACATTCATTGACATTATTATTAGCAAACTCTTTCCTAAAAAACATGAAATCGTTGGGACAAGCATGAATTTTTTCATACTTTAAGCCCAAGCCTTCAACTATCTTTTTGGTCTCATAGAAAGAAGGAGGCAATTTTTCCTCTTCAGCAGCACATCCTCCAATAGTCCAAGAAAAGCATTAAACGATTCATTTGGCCATCTAAACATGAATTTTGTACGGTACATATGCATCAAAAAAGACAATTTGCTAAATTTCTTACATCCTGGATATAGTTCATGACACGACCCATTTTCGTAGTCGTGAAGGCGCCTGTCGTGGAACCAGGAAAGCCACCCATTTATTCTAACTAAATTGCAATTACCAACATAATATCTTTTTTAACAAGTCTGAAATCAATAATAATAATAATAATAATAAATCACATTTTTGGGAAACCAGTTTAAGAAATTCAAAACCGAAATCCTACTCAACCCGGATCCAGTGTCACACAGTCATGAGCTGCTAGTACTTAATACAACCAAAAGAAATGACTAACATAGTCTAAAAATAAATACGACAGGTACAAAGGAAAGAGAAGATGAGATCACGGTCGCCAGCTGCTACCTCGTCAACTCTGATGAAACTGCTGCTAGTCACTAACCCGAGCTGAATTCCGTTGTACCTGGATCTGCACACAAGGTGCAGGGGGTAACGTGAGTACACCAACTCAGTAGTAACGAAACCAAACTACGGGCTAAGAGGTAGTGAAGGACTAAACCTCCAATAATTCAAACAATAGTATATAACTTGGACAGGACAGTAATATATTAGGAAATAAACACGATGCATCAATATATGTCTGTAACTCTGCATACTAGCATGAATTCATATAGAATCAAGAATGATGTGTACTCATTAATCAAGCTCTCAAAAGGTGGTCCACTCAGTACTAGAATACGGCCTCCCGGCCCAGGGAAGTCCATCCCGAATATTACATAAACACAAGTGGCACAGTCACCAAGTACTGACGAAAAAGGCCGATCCAGCCCCCACGGAGAAGATCCATCTCCGGAACATAATAACCACGGAGAAAATCCATCTCCGGAACATAATGCTCGGACAAATCCATGTCCAGGGAAATCCATCCATCAATATTTGTGCGCTCACTAGGGGTGTAAAGACTTCGGAGGGGCTCCTTTCAGCCCAAGCGCTATATCAAGCCAACGAAGGCATGATTCTAGGATCGCTGCGGTGTACAGTCCGACCTCATAACTGCCTCAAAACCAGGCTCCAAGCCTCACTCAGTCAATACCTTCCAGTCTCACTCACAATGCTCTAATATATGAAAAATCAGCCCAAACCAATGATAATATAGAATGAACTAGCAACTTACGAGACTGAGGCATGAAGCATATACTATAACAGGACCGACTACATGAAAATAATAATCACAGATAGAGACAGCAATAATCGACCGTTCCGATCGGAACATATGGGCGTGAAGCCTTAACATTTATACTTAGCTTGATTTCTATTGCGTTCAAGGTAAATGCCACCTTCACAGTAAAAATATCAACCTGATATAACCATTAGACAGTGTCATGGGATGAGCCAGGCTACATATATTCGGTGTACGCCCGCATGCCCGTCACTTGGCAAGTGCGTCACCTTAATTAACATCAAATATCAAATAGTTTGGTGTTTCGAACCCTCAGTTTCAAGTTTGGAAGCATTACTTACCTCAAAACTGGCTAATACACTACTCCGCAGTGCCCTTGCCTGTAAATTCGACCTCCGAGTGCTCCAAATCTACCAAAAATTAGATGTATATCATTATATTATGCTAAGGAACTAATCTCGATCGAAATGTATTAAAAATACTCAAAAACCCCGAAATTTCTCAAACCCGACCCTCGGGCCCACGTTCCGAAACTCAAACATTTTTATATAGAACTGTTCTTCATCATCTCACGAGTCCGTACATATAAAGTACACTAAATTCGGAGTGAAAATGACCCCTCAAATCCCCATTTTAAAGACTCTTAATCCCAAACCCTAATTACCCAATTTACACTGATTTATCCCTAATTTCCACCATAAATCCGACCTTTAATCCCATGTAAACAAGTTTAGAGTCCAAAAATCTTACCTTGGTGAAGAACTATCGAATACCCTCTTCAAAACCCTTCCAAAAGCTTCAAACCCAGATGTAATATTGAGAAAATGGATAAAATTTGCGAAGACACGTTTTTATACTTTCTGTCCAGTGGGTCTGCACCTGCGACTACTTACTCGCACCTGCGGAATCGCACCTGCGCATCCCAGGTGCGCACCTGCGGAAAATCCATGGACCCTAACTTCTTCACCTGCGATCGACCTCCCGCACCTGCGGCTTCGCAGGTTCGGCAATTACCTCGCACCTGCGGAAATCCTCTTACTTAGCCAATCTCCTGCACCTGCGGTGCCACGTCCGCTCCTGCGGAATCGCACCTGCGGCTCCCCATCTACAGGTGTGAAAACATCAGCACCAGCAACTTCAGCAATATCAATTATGCTTCAAACTCCCCGTTAACCACTCAAAACCATCCCGAGCCCCTCGGGACCAAAATAATATCAAAACACCAAAATCACATCAAATTCAAGCCTAAGAACTTTGAAATTTCTAAAATCCTCCAATGATTCCGAAACTATCTAAACCAACTCCGATTGACCTGAAATTTTGCAGACATACCCAAAATGACATTACGAACCTGTTCTAGCTTCCGGAATTCGTTTCCGACCTTGATAGCCTATTTTCCACTGCTAAGATCGCTAAAAACTAACTTTTTCCAATTCAAGACTAATTCTACATCGGACATCACAAAACTATTTCGAACACACTCCTAAATCCCAACTCGCCTAACGAAGCTATCTGAGCCATAAAATCCGCATTCCGAGGTCGTTTCCCAATAAGTCAACTCTTAGTTGACTTTTCCAATTATAAGACTATCTCTAAAGGCTACATGACTTAACTCTCACTACAACCCTTCAATTTCAAGCATATCGACCCTAACACATCAATAACAGAATAACCAACCTATCACGAGTCGATAACAGCAATTATAATGCAGGTTTTACGTAACGACGGACCGGGTCGTTACGTTCTCCCTCTCTTAACCAAATGTTCGTCCTCGAACGGGTCTAGAAACATACCTGGAGTCTCAAACAAGTGAGGATATTTGCTCTGCATCTTCCGCTCGGTCTTCTTAATAGCCTCCTCCACTGGCTGACATCTCCACTGCACCTTTACTGAAGCTATCTCCTTTGACCTCAACTTTCTGACCTCAGGAGCCAAAATAGCCACTGGCTCTACCTCATAAGACATATCATCCTCGAGCTGAACTGTGTTGAAGTCTAACACATGAGACGGGTTACCAACATATTTTCTGAGTATCGACACATGAAATACCAGATGAACACTCGATAGACTGGGTGGCAAGGCAAGTCTATAAGCCACCTCTCCAACCTTCTGAAGCACCTCGAAAGGACCAATAAACCGCGGACTTAGCTTTCCTCTCTTTCCGAACCTCATAACACCCTTTATGGGTGATACCTTCAGTAGTACCTTATCCCCTTCCATAAAAGACACATCATGAACCTTCCGGTCCACATAACTCTTCTGTCTAGACTGCGCCGTTCGAAGTCGCTCCTGAATCAACTTCACCTTCTCTAACCCATCCTGAATCAAATTTGTGCCCAATAACTTAGCCTCACCAGGCTCGAACCAACCAACCGGAGATCTACACCTCCTACCATATAAAGCCTCATACGTGGCCATCTGAATACTGGACTGATAGTTGTTGTTATATGCAAACTCCGCTAGTGGCAGGAACTGATCCCGTGAACCACCAAAATCAATCACACAAGCCCGTAACATGTCCTCCAAAATCTGAATAGTCCTTTCCGACTGCCCGTCGGTCTGAGGATGAAATGCAGTGCTCAACTCTACTTCAGTACCCATACCTCTATGTACGGCCCTCCAAAATTGATATGTGAACTGAGTACCTCTGTCATAAATAATAGAAACCGGAACTCCATGCAATCGGACAATCTCCTTAATGTAAATACTAGCTAATCGCTCTGAAGTATACGAAGTGCTGACAGGAATGAAGTGCACAGACTTGGTCAATCTATCTACAATGACCCAAATAGCATCAAAACTCTTCGAAGTTCGAGGAAGCACAACTACAAAGTCCATGGTAATCCGCTCCCACTTCCACTCCGGAATATCTAAACTCTAAAGTGATCCACCTGGTCTCTGGTGCTCATACTTGACCTGCTGGCAGTTGAGACACCGTGCTACATACTCAACAATATCTCTCTTCATCCGCCTCCACCAATATTATTGTCTCAGATCCTGGTACATCTTCGCGGCACCCGGATGAATAGAATACCGCGAACCGTGAGCCTCTGCTAATATCAACTCTCGAATACCATCCACATTAGGCACGCAAATACGGCCATGCATCCTCATAACTTCTTCATCACCAATAGTCACATTTCTGGAATCAGCCCGATCAACTCTATCCTGAAGAACTAACAAGTGGCGGTCATAATACTGTCGTGCCTTAATCTGATAAAATAAAGAAGACCGGGAAGCCATGCTAGCCACCACCCGC
Source organism: Nicotiana paniculata (assembly GCA_005239505.1). Taxonomy (NCBI): domain Eukaryota; kingdom Viridiplantae; phylum Streptophyta; class Magnoliopsida; order Solanales; family Solanaceae; genus Nicotiana; species Nicotiana paniculata. The sequence goes on along the minus strand of ML352586.1, from coordinate 91,602 downwards.
AGAGGGTCTGACAAATCCAATCTCATCAACTGCCCCGCTAAAGCCTGAACATCAAGTGCTAACGGTCGCTCTGTTGCTGAAAGATAAGCTAGGCTCCCCAAACTCTCGGCTCTGGTCCTAAAAGTAGTCTTTGGAATATCAGAATCCCGAATCTTCAGCTGATGGAACCCAGACCTCAAGTCGATCTTGGAGAGCACCCTAGCTCCCTAAATCTGATCAAATAAGTCATCAATACAGGGCAAATGATACTGGTTCTTCACCATAACCTTGTCCAGCTGCCTATAGTCAATGCACATACGCATGGATCCATCCTTCTTGTTTACGAAAAACACCGGTGCACCCCAAGGCGACATACTAGGACGAATGAACCCCTTATCTAGGTGTTGCTGAAAATGTTCCTTCAATTCCTTCAACTCTGTTGGGGCCATGCGATAAGGGGGAATAGAGATAGGCTGGGTATCTGGCAATAAGTCAATACCAAAATCAATGTCCCTGTCAGGTGGCATGCTTGGTAGGTCTGTTGGGAAAACATCCGGGAACTCACGGACCACAGGAACATAATCGATGGAAGGAGTCTCACAACTAACATCCCTCGCAAAGGCCAGATAAAACCCACACCCCTTCCCAATCATATGATGAGCCTTCAGAAAGGAAATCACCCTACTAGGCACGTACTCCACCGAACCTCTCCACTCAATCCTCGGAAATCCGGGCATCGTTAAGGTCAAAGTCTTGGCGTGAGAATTGAGAACCGCATGGCATAGAGATAGCCAATCCATGCCCAAAATCACATCGAAGTCAACCATGCTAAGCAATAATAGATCTGCCAGGGTCTCCCGACCCCCAATAGATATAATACAAGACCGGTACACCCGGTCTACCAAAATAGTATCCCCTACCGGAGTCAACACATGAATAGTTGGAAAAAAAAAGAATCACGGGGCGTATCTAAGAAATGTGCAAAGTATGAAGAAACATATAAATACGTAGAACCAGGATCAAATAATATTGCAGCATCCCGGTGACAGACTGAGATAATACATGTAATCATTGCACCTGAATCTATGGCATCTGGTCTGCCCAGAAGTGCATAGAAACGGGCCTGCCCTCCACCTGACCGACCTCCCCCCTCTGGAGCGGCCTTTGACTGACTGACCTTCAACCCTAGCTGCCTGAGCGGGTGGTGTAGAGACTGGTGCTGAAGTTGGAGGCTGGCTCTTGTGCTGAAATGAACTACCAGAAAGGCGAGGACAATACCTCTTGATGTGACCCGGGTCCCCACACTCGAAACAACCACTACCAACAATTGGCGATGGGGACTGAAGGGAACCCTTGGGATCAGGGTAGCTGCTAGAAGAACCATGTGCTGAGGAACCATGAACTGATGGTGGTCGGGACAAGCTCTGGGCTAGAAGTGCACTAAATGAGGCGGTCCGGATGAGAGCTACAGGGACCGTGTCTTGATGAAGCACCACTGTAAGCTGGACGAGCTGGCGGATGAGGCCTGAATGGTCTGCCTCTGCTGTGCCGAGACTGACCTCCTGAGTGATCACCACTATAACTACTACAACCTCGAGGGCTCTTGGCCTCTCTCTCAACACGCTCCTAGCGGCGCACTGACTCAATCTCCCTGGCTATGTCAACTACCTTCTCAAAAGAAGCACTGGATACCCTCTCCCTGGTCAGAAAAATCCCTAGCTGATAAGTGAGACCATCAAAAAATCTCTGAATCCTCTCTCTGTCTGTGGGAACTAGCCAGATGGCATGACGGGCTAACTTAGAGAACCTCATCTCATACTACGTCACGGTCATGTCTTCTTGATGCAACTGCTCAAACTCTCTGCGCAGCTCCTCTCTACGAGACTGTGGTATATACTTCTCCAGAAAGAGAATGGAGAATTGATGCCATGTAAGGGGCGATGCATCAACAGGTTTACGCCTCTCATAAGCCTCCCGCCAAGCAAGTGCAGCTCCTGAAAACTAGAATGTAGTGAATTGAACCCCACTGGCCTCTAATATCCCTGCCGTACGTAGTATCCTCTGACACTTGTCCAAGAAGACCTGGGCATCCTCGCCCTCTGTGCCACTAAAGGTCGGAGGCTGGAGTCTGCTGAATCTCTCCAACTTACGCTGCTCATCATCAGCTAAAGCTGGGACCACATAATCCTGTACCGGAGCAATCTGTTGTACTGGGGCTGCCCCAGGTGTCTGAAGTCCCTGGGTGACCTGCTCAGGTGTCGGGGCAGCTGGTGTCTGGATGCCTCCCCCGGCCTGAGAAGTAGTAGCAGTAGTGGACATAGCGACGGACTGTGCCAAGCTGGTGCACACCGTCAAAATCTGGGCTAGGGTCTCCTGAAGACCCGGAATCACAATGGGCACTGCTGGTGCCTGAGTCTGTCCCGCTGGAATCTCAGCTGCGGGGACCTGCTCCTAGGCAATGGGAGGGTCCATAGGTGCTGCCCCGGCTGCTGTGCGGGCTGCCCCCTCCCTCTGCCATAGCCGCGACCACGACCTCGACCTTGTGCTAGTCCTGCTGGGATATGGTAACCATTATCAGCATCACAAGTCCTCACCACCTGTGAGAGAATGAAAACAACAGAAGTTTAGTCTCAGTGTTCAACAGAGTCCCACGACAGAATTCAAAGATGTGGGACTTTCCTAAGGGTTTTGTAGCCTCTCGAAGATAACTATAGACGTCTCCGTACCTATCCGCAAGGCTCTACTAAACCTTCTCATGACTGGTGAGACCTATATAACCTAGCGCTCAGATAACAACTTGTCACGACCCATTTCCGGAGTCGTGATGGTGCATGTCGTGGAACTAGAAAAGCCACCAATTTATTCTAACTAAATTGCAATTACCAACATAATATCCTTTTTAACAAGTCTGAAATTAATAATAATAATAATAATAATAATAATAATAATAATAATAATAATAATAATAATAATAAATCACACTTTTGGGAAACCAGTTTATGAAATTCAAAACACAAATCCTACTAACCCTGGATCTAGTGTCACACAATCATGAGCTGCTAGTACTTAATACAACCAAAAGAAATGACTAGCATAGTCTGAAAATAAATAAGACAGGTAGAAAGGAAAGAGAAGACGAGATCACGGTCGCCAGCTGCTACCTCGTCAACTCTGATGAAACTGCTCCTACTCACTGACCCGAACTGAATTTCGTTGTACCTAGATCAGCACACAAGGTGCAGGGGGTAACGTGAGTACACCAACTCAGTAGTAACGAAACCAAACTACGGGCTGAGAGGTAGTGACAGACTAAACTCCGATAATTCAAATAACAGTATATAACTTGGACATGACAGTAATATATCAGGAAATAAACACGATGCATCAATATATGTCTGTAACTTTGCATACTAGCATGAATTCATATAGAATCAAGAATGATGTGTACTCATTAATCAAGCTCTCAAAAGGTGGTCCACTCAGTACTAGAATACGGCCTCTCGGCCCAGGGAAGTCCATCCCGGATATTACATAAACACAAGTGACACAGTCACCAAGTACTGAGGAAAAAGGCTGATCCAGCCACCACGGAGAAGATCCATCTCCGGAACATAATAACCACGGAGAAAATCCATCTCCGGAACATAATGCTCGGACAAATCCATGTCCAGGAAAATCCATCCATCAATATATGTGCGCTCACTGGGGGTGTAAAGGCTCCAGAGGGACTCCTTTCAGCCCAAGTGATATATCAAGCCAACGAAGGCATGATTCCAGGATCGCTGCGGTGTGCAGTCCGACCTCATAACTGTCTCAAAACCAGGCTCCAAGCCTCACTCAGTCAATACCTTCCAGTCTCACTCACAATGCTCTAACATATGAAAAATCAGCCCAAACCAATGATAATATAGAATAAACTAGAAACTTACAAGACTGAGGCATGAAGCATATACTATAACAGGACTGAGTACATGAAAACAATAATCACAGATAGAGACAGCAATAATCGACCGTTCCTGTCTGAACATATCGGCGTGAAGCCTTAACATTTATACTTAGCATGATTTCTATTGCGTTCAAGGTAAATGCCACCTTCACAGTACAAATATCAACCTGAGATAACCATTAGACAGTACCATGGGATCAGCCAGGCTACAAATATTCGGTGTACGCCCGCATGCCCGTCACTTGGAAAGTGCGTCACCTTAATTAACATCAAATATCAAATAGTTTGGGCTTTCGAACCCTCAGTTCCAAGTTTGGAAGCATTACTTACCTCAAAAATGGCTAATACACTACTCCGAGTGCTCCAAATCTACCAACAATCAGATGTATATCATTATATTATGCTAAGGAACTAATCCCAATCGAAATGTATTAAAAATACTATAAAATCCCGAAATTGGTCAATCCCGACCCCCGGGCCCACGTCCCGACACTCAGAAATGTTTATACAGAACTCTTCTTCATCATCTCACGAGTCCGTACATATAAAGAACACTAAATTCAGAGTCTAAATGACCCCTAAAATCCCCATTTTAAAGACTCTTAATCACAAGCCCTAATTAACCAATTTACACTGATTTTTCCCCAATTTCCACCATAAATCTGACCTTTAATCCCATATAAACGAGTTTAGAGGCCAAAAATCTTACCTTGGTGAAGAACTATTGAATCCCCTCTTCAATACCCTTCCAAAAGCTTCAAACCCGGATGAAATATTGAGAAAATGGCTAAAATTCGCGAAGGCACATTTTTATACTTTCTATCCAGTGGGTCTGCACCTGCGACCACTTACTCGCACCTGCGGATCCCAGGTGCGCACCTGCGGAAAATTCCAAGGACCCTAACTTCTGCACCTGCAATCGACCTCCCGAACCTGCGGCCTTGCAGGTGCGGCAATTACCCCACACTTGCGGAAATCCTCTCACTTAGCCAATCTTCCGCACCTGCAGTGCCACGTCCGCTCCTGAGGAACCGCACTTGCGGCTCCCCATCCGCAGGTGCGAAAACACCAACACCAACAACTTCAGCAGCAACAATTATGTTTTAAACTCTCCGTTAAGCACTCAAAACCATCCCGAGCCCCTCGAGACCCAAACCAAACATACGAACACCTCATATATGATCATTCAAACTTAGTTTCACTCCCAAAACACTAAAAATAACATCAAAACACCAAAATCACATCAAATTCATGCCTAAAAACTTTAAAATTTCTAAAATTCTCCAATGATACCGAAACTACCCAAAACAACTCTGATTGACCTGAAATTTTGCAGACATATCCAAAATGACATTACAAACCTGTTCCAACTTTTGGAATTCCATTCCAACCCCGATAGACTATTTTCCACTGCCAACCGAAAATCGCCAAAAACTAACTTTCACCAATTCAAGCCTAATTCTACACCGGACATCACAAAAATATTTCGAACACACTCTTAAGTCCCAAATCGCCTAACAAAGCTATCTGAACCATAAAATTCGCATTCTGAGGTCATTTCCCAGTAAGTCAACTCTCAGTTGACTTTTCCCATTATAAGGCTATCTCTAAAGGCTACATGACTGAACTCTCACTACAACCCTTCAATTTCAAGCCTATTGACCCTAACACATCAATAACAGAATAACCAACCTATGACGAGTCGATAACATCAATTATAATGCAGGTCTTACGTAACGACGGATCGGGTCGTTACAGTTCTTCATTTGCCTCCTTCGTGAGCTGTTCAAACTTATCCACCTTTGGATGCGGTTGATTTTCAGATGGATGAGCACTATTCTCTTGTAATTTATGATCTATGTCACCCCCTTCACTAGCATCAGTATCCATGAACTATGTAAAGCCTCCAAAGGCATCATGTATCATTCATGTCATATCATCGCCCCTTAAAGTTGACTAACCGTGATTATTTGCTTGAGTATTTTTTGATCCTTTAGAGACTCACCATGACAAAACCAAGATGGCATAATACCATTAATCACAAGATGATCATATGTTGTATCCCGATTTACTTGATGGATAAGCACACACTCCGTACAAGGACATGCAATTTGTTCTCCATCTTGTTTTTTTAGAAAAGGCATTGCTTATAAAATCATCTACTCCATCCAAATATTCTTTAATAACTCTATCACAATGCATCCATCTTTTATTTCTGGGATTGTCCATGACGTTCAAGATATTCTTTTTTGTTATATAATTACTACAAGAGCTAAAAATTCATTAGTAAAAAGAGGAAATTAATAAAAAATGTAGTTCAAATAAAATAACCATTTTATTAGTAGGTAATTCCATAGCTCAAAGATATCATTTTAAGAATTAAAACTATCAAACAGAAATCCATTAAAACTATCATTTAACAATTAAAACTATCAAACAGTTAAACTATCTCTAATCTCTTATATGATTTTCATGTATTGGTTCATAAACATTTTAAGAATAGAATTATTAAACTTATAAATTATACTTCTTCTATGATTTTCATATATTGGTTCGTAAAATTTTTAAGAATAGAATTATTAAACTTATAATTGTATAACTACCATATGTCATATATTTTAAAATTGAAGATATTACAATTGTCAAACCCTCACTGTATATGGATATGAGCTAGCTGAATAATTTACAATTTCATCAATGATACAACAATTTGCAATTTTAAAAATCCGAAGGAGGTCTATCAAAGGCATACCTTATTTTCTTGAAGTATGATAAGTTATCATCCCTTAAAAAAAGATGATGAAATGTTGTACTACAATTCCTAAGTAGGTTGAAATTTTTCTCATGGGTCCAACTTCTTTCTTGACTTCACAAATTATTTATTCTTTTGATAATTTTTCTTAACTTCATTGTTTTGCCTCCCTCATAGAGAAAATTGAAGTGTAGATTGTTAGATGAATTGAAAAACTTTTTGATTTGTAAAACCAACAACCTAGCGGAGAAACGGTTAGAGCAAAAGGATCAAATCAGTCAAGCTGAGCATATGCTTATTTCGTACGGAGGCATCAGATTTATGAAAATAAGAAAAGCTCACATCAATTAACAAATATAAAAAATAGTATATATGTCGACTGGGGGATTCATATCTCGACTAGTGGTAGATTCAATGAAAACATCAATATGCATCGACGACACTTAAAAATTTTCTGAATAGTCGCAAGAATAACAGTAGCCTTAGAAAATATACAGAGGAATCAATTCATAAAATAGTAGAGTAACAGAGGAGGAATACAGTCAATCAATCGCACATCAATTTAACAGCAGCGGTTATCATAACTGACTTAGCATATGCAGAAAAACTATACTTTCACAAATCTCAAAACGCAATAGTTGGATATCAAAAATTACAAATATGTACCTGGTAAGCAGACTTTTTTTACCGATAAAGACAAGAAATTGAAGGAGATGAATAGTTTCTACAACAATCTTGAACATACACGAAAATAGAAGTTGGAGATGGATGAAAAGGAGAATACTAACGACGAAGATTGAGCATAATCGAGCATCATCAATACAAACTCAATTTTAAATCGCACTTGCTGGGTAAGAAGAGAATTTATACCTGGGGAAGAAGAGGATTTATCTCTGGAAAAAGATGATGGAGACCTGATTGATGTAGGCTTGCAGAGTCGTAACTTTGTTAATCATGTTCGATGTAGGTTGGGGTGCTATTCTGCATCCGTTCAACGAAGGGAAAAAAATGATGGGGACCTGGTCGAAGTAGGCTTGCAGAGTCGTGACTTTGTTAATCCTGTTCGACGTAGGCTGGGCGCGATTTTGTATCCGCTCAACGAAGGGAATAGGTTTTCCTCTTATTTCTAATTGGAAGGAATATTCATTGTTGTCCAAAAAAAATGGAGGGAAAGATTATTATATTTTGGGGTGTAGAGGAAAAGTTAAATAATAAAAATTTATTTAATTAGTACTTTTAATGGCAATTATTTTTATTGTCGGTAAAAGGATATTTTTTAGTGGTTAATGGCCATGTGCCACTAATATTTAAGCTTAAAGAACCTATTAGCGGTAATTGCATTATTGCCGCTAAATAATTGCCGCCAAATGTCTTTTTTATAGTAGTGAATTCAAGAATTAATGGTTGCAAACATTGATTCATGCCTATTGACTTAGTCTCTACTTGAGAAAGTGGGACTAAGTCTAGGAAAACTTGGCTAACAAGATATTGGGCTGAACTCAAGAAATTGATAGCCCAATTAAAGGGTCGAATCTAGAGATAGTAAGACCCGACTTGAGCATTTATCACTTGTTTCATGAAATACCCATTTGGACTTGAGAAAGCCAATTTAGGAAAAATCACTCAAACTACCGAGAGGTATAGAGTGAGTAATCGCGTGTGATTGCTATATTGTATCCCGATCAACCAAACATATCCTAAAGCTCTAAATCCGTTAGGTAACCAACTAGGTGAAGTCACAACTCTAGATCTTTTATAACATGAAAAACAACCAAAACCAAAAACATTGTCTCTTAGCTTTGCATTACAAGCATTAGAATAAAAGTAGAGGTAGAAACAACAATTGAATATCTGGAAGTGCAATCTTGGGCACATCATACACTAGACTAGATATATACCTAATCCCACATATAGCTCTCTGTGGAATCGATCCCGACTCGCGTTGGGTATTTATAATTGCATTGACCGCCTCAAAATCCAAAGTAGTGGTGTGAGTTTTGGCGACATCAATTTTTACACAGTCTTGAAGAAGCTCTCAAAAGTATCCATTACTCATGAGAAGTATAAATGGAAGACTCTGGCTGAGGAAGAAATCGCATTTAGCAACAAGGATGCAGGTGGATTGCTCATGACACACAATGACGGACAATTAATTACTTTACGAATCATTGATACTGATGTTAGACGTGTTATAGTTGACCCAGGTAGATTGGCCAATATCATTCAAATGTGAGTGATTAAGGAGATGCAGCTTGAGGACTGGTTCATTCCAATAGCACTATTGCTCTCAAGATTTGATAACTCCAGTGAAATGACTAAAGGGGAGATCACCCTTAGGACCTTCGCAGAAGGGGTAACACGATATACTCCATTCTAAGTAGTGGCTGGAGCCATGACCTACAATGCCATCCTAGGAAGCTCGTAGATACATGATACGGATTTGGGACCTTCAATATTGCACCAAGTAATAAATTTATTCACCATGAGGGATCAGAGAAATTCGAAGAGAACAAAGAATAATTGGGGAAGTCTATTCGATTGCAGCCGCTAGTACTTTCCCAAAGGGGAGGCAGATAAATCCCTACTGCTGCAACCTGTCCCGGTGCAAGACAAATCAGTTCCTGGTGATCGAACAAACACCTACGAATTGGAAGAAGTGATCATATTCGTCCATTGATCAGAAAGGAAGGTCTATATTAGTTGGGGGATGACCCTCGAGCAGAAATATATGCTAATTGAATTTTTGTGTGATAACTTCGATTATTTTGCTTATTCTTATGTAGACATAAAAGGAATCCCACTAGACATAGTGAATCATAAGCTAAATGTCAATCTTAATTTCCACTCTATTAAGCAAAAGAAGAGAAATATTTGATACATGAGAAATAAAATCATGGAGGAAGAAGTATCCAAACTGCTTAACAACGGATTCATCCGAGAGGTAAAGTACCTAATTGGTTATCCAACGTCGTAGTAGTTCCCAAGAAAAATGGTAAAAGGAAGGTGTGTGTCGACTACAAAGACCTCAACAAGGCTTATCGAGAAGATTCTTTCCCAGTGCCAAACATCAATCGACTCATTAATTCGACAACTAGACACGATCTACTGATTTTTTTGGTTGAATTCTCCGGCTATAACCAAATATAAATGGACGCAAAGGACCAAGACAAAATATCCTTCATAACTGATCAGGGAACATATCTCTATAACGCCATGCCATTTGAGTTAAAAAATGTCGGGGAAACATACCAAAGGCTCATTACCAAATATTTGAACATCACATCTAGGAATCCATAAAATTCTAAGTTAGAACAAGCAGATGATCGTTTGGACCACCTATAGGAAGTATTCTCCATTCTCCATAAATATAACATGAAGTTGAACCCGGAGAAATGCGCCTTCGGAATGGGATCAGCTAAGTTTCTTGGTTTTTTAGTCTCAAATAGAGCAGTAGAAACTAACCATGAGCAGGTAATAGCCATTGAGTAGATTCCGGAAGAATTGAAAAACCAAAAAGGTGGTGAGGCTGACCGAACGGATAGCATCCCCCGGCCGATTCATATCTCGTTCATCGAAAAAATGTCACAAGATCTTTGTAGCATTAAATAAGACTAAAGACTTTGAGCGGAATCTCGAATGTCAACAAGCACTGTGGGATCTGAAAAGGTGCATGTCGAATCTATCACTCTTGTCCAAGCCACAACCGGAAGAACAACTATTGGTATATTTAGTTGTGTCAGAATTTATTGTGCGTGTCGTGATAGTACAAGAAGATAAAGGTACACAATCCCCTATCTATTTTGTTAGTAAGGCACTTATAGATTCTGAAACTAGGTATCCTCACATTTTTTGGTAAATCCACTAGGCAGTATGCCTAGGGTCAGTTTTATTAATAATAAAAGAAAAACCATAATTGAAAAAGTACAAGTAACGCGGGATAAAGAAATAATAGTGTGGTACTTATTGCCTTGGCAAGATTATCATTCCCTAGTGCCTCCAACATTTCAGTAGGGTGAATGATCTCATACCCAATTGGGGTATCTCCAAAAGGCAAAACTGGATAAGCAACAACTACTATGCTAGACTTTACCTTACAATTCCTATTGAAGCATGAACAACCTCAAATACTTGCAAGAAATAAATATTATATGATCATTATAAAGTTTATAACACACTCTATGATGATATTACAAATGATAATACTAATAAAATTGTAGAATAGGACAAGTAAAAAGCTAGTATCAAGCCCCTCATTCCTTAATTTTGTGAATTCTTCAACTTGTAGCACTTTGACTTCTTCTTCAACTATCTCCAAGATGTCTTCAAACTTCATATTTTCTTCTTTGACCTATTGGATCTTGTAGAGGTAGTAGAGGAAACCCCTTTTTGCTTTGTAACTCTCATTGGGAGTTGCCTAATGGCAACCTCCTGTCTCACCTTGTCATTCCAACTATGTTGCCTTTCATGTATCTTATTTTTATTTTTGTTGTAGCTACTTCTAAGGTGTCAAGGTGAAAGGTCTCCATACTCATATACATTATTAAGGAATGCATCTAGTAGATCATCTTCTTCTCCTTCATCATAGAAACCTAGTTTCATGTCAATACCAAAATTTGTAGTAGGATTATATCTTGACATTAAGGCCCCTGGTTCATGTCTCTTGGACGCTGCTTTAATAGGCTTAGAGGTAATGGATACGCTCTTCTTAAGATTATCAAGAGAATTCAAAGTAATCATGCTATGAGAAACAAGAGCATGTAGAATGTTTATAGGAATTAAATTACTTGTGCTTGCTAACAATCTAAATTTTTGGAGCTCACTTGAATGTGAAAAATCCTTAAAAACTACTGCTGCATGAGATTGCATTTGTTATTGTCTAGTAGGTATCACACCTTGAAAAATTAACTTTAGCACTTATAATGGCCTCCCAGAAACTAAGGCCTTACTTTCAATGTCACCTATCCCTGTGGTGAACACTTTTCCACTACAAAACATTCTTCATAAACCGGAGCTTTCAGGAAGGCTTTCCAGATGGAAAGTGGGGTTAAGTGCATTTGATGAACCATATCAACCTCGCACCTCTATCAAGTTGCAAGTACTATCCGACTTTGTTGTTGACTTTAGTATGAGTGTACTTCTAGAAGCTGAGAAAGAAGTGATTTTTTCTTTTAGAGCAGGGCGAGGGTTCTGGACCCTATAAGTAATAGCTCATCGAGTGTCGAAGGATTCGGTCTAGGAATCGCACTTATTAACCCTATCGGCAAAATAGTACGACAATCCATTAAATGACATTCTATAACTAACAATGCAATAGAGTATGATATTTTGATTGCAGGTCTCGAATTAGCAAGGGAGCTAGGAGAAGAACATATCGAATTGAAAAGCAACTCACAACTAGTATTCAACCAATTATAGGGGCTTATGAGGTACGAGGCTCATATATGATGTAGTTCCTAAATAGAGTCACTTCCCTCCTTGGTCACTTTCAAGAATGGAAGGCCACTCAAATACCTCCGGGAAGAAAACGGCGAAGCTGATGCCCTAGCCACGCTAGAGGTAGCTTCAAGCATCATTGAATCGAGGTAAAATTTGATGGTTCATTTATTCTACTCCACCATAGATCAGCAGTTGGATGAGGTAACCATGGCTCATCTGGCAAGAAAAGCATGGTGAAAATCGTTGATTATTTGCAGAACGGAAAATGTCCAAAAGATAAGAATTAGATCTCAAAAGCTCTAAAACAAGGCCGCCAGATATTGCCTTGTATCAGATAATTTGTACCGAAGAACCTATGATGGTCCACTAGTCAAGTGCTTAGGCCTGAAGAATACGGATTATGTGATGCTAGAAGTTCACGAAGGAAACTGTAGAAACCATACATGGCATCGATCCTTGGTTCAAATTTTGTTAAGGGTTGGTTACTTCTAGCCCTAGATGAACCAAATGCATCAGATTTTGTAAGAAAATATGAGAAATGCTCGTCCGATGATGGACCAAGTCGTGGAGCAATTCATTCAGTTTTAGCACCATGGCCTTTCATGAAATGAGGGATGGATATTATGAGAATTCTATCACAAGCCTCGAGAAAAGTAATATTTATCCTGGTTTTCACTAACTATTTTTCTAAATGGATAGAAGCATACGCATTTGCTATATCGGAGAAAAGGAAGTCATAAGCTTCATATGGAAGAATATTAAATGCATATTCGGAGTACCGAAGGAAATAACATGTGATAACAGGCCTCAGTTTTTCATAAGCAAAACAAAAGAATTCTACAAAGAATGGAATATCAAGACAGCTACCTCTACCATGCACCATCCCGAAACAAATGGACAAGCAGAACCATCTAACAAGGTCTTACTAAATTCTTTAAAAAAGAGACTGGAAATAGCTAAGGGGAATTGGTCGGATGAACTGCATGGAGTACTTAGGGCCTATAGAATAACAACAAAATCTAGCACTGATGAAACCTCATTTTCCCTGGTATAAGGTGCAGAAACACTCATCCCGGTAGAAACAGGGGAACCTAGGCTAAAGTTTACTCATGCTGCGGAAGAGGGCAACAACAAAATGCTGGCTGGAGAATTTGATTTACTTGAGGGATAACGAGAATTGTCCATAGTCCGAATTTTTGCTTAGAAGTAGAAGATCGAGAAATATTACAATAAAAAAACAATCTTCAAGACTGGGGTCTACGTACTTCATAGTGTATTCTCGGCAACACAGGAACTGAATGTAGTAAAACTTGGATCCAACTGGGAAGGACCACACCAGATCGTAGAAGTGACCGGGAAAGGATCCTATAAGCTTGAAAATATGGATGAAAAGCCCATGAAATCAAAATGGAATGTATTCCACCTCAAACGGTTCTATTTCTAGAATCGCAAAGGTCTTATCTCTTTCCTTAAGCACGCATTACAAACTATCTTCCTTATATATGTACTTACATTTTTAGATGACTACACTGACTATCAGCAATATTATGGAACCTCTAAGGGTTCGTTTGGTATGGTGTATAAGAATAATACTACATTGGATGTATTAGAAATGTGGAGATTAGTTATGTAGAGATTTATTATGTTGATATTAGTTATGTTGGAATTCTTTTCTATGACTATTTGGATTAGTGTATTAAAAATGATATGAATTGTCTAATTTCTAAAAAAATTATTTATTACAAAATTACACTCCATACTCTCTAGATTTGAGGAACTTCAAGGAAAGATTTTTCCTTAACCATTCTTATACATGTTTTAATAGTCTTGGTATTGCTGATACCATGAATTGCTATGTATTAATTATACATAGAATAATACCAAATAAGGTGTATAACTAATACTTTTACTGATTATACATAGGTTGAAAAAGTGTATCAAAAAAATAAGTAATAATACCAAAGCTAATGCATACATTATTTTCTCTAATACATCTTATTAAACGACCCTAAGAGTTTCGTCCATAGTCAATCAACGTCTGACAGAAAAGGATTTCGGCATCGTCTTCATCTAAGAAGAACACTACTTGTCCCTTTTGTTTCCTTTTACAGGAACAAGACCATCAGATAGAGAAAATAGCAAAAGGCCAAGATCCCTAGAAAAGATAATCAAACGATCGATGGTAGATACCACTTACAGAGGGACTGCATCAAGTTGAGCTCAAAATCGCAAATGCAAAATCGGAACTAGGAACAAACATCACAAGTAGATCTTTCAGAACAAAAATATAGCAGGAAGGCATCCGCCAAGGCTCGAGGAGCAAGACGGCCCTATTGTACGTCTTAAACGGGGATGGTATATCATTTCCCTATGAAATATTTCAGTGTCAATCAAGAGCGGTGAAACCCGCTCGCATTGTTGGAAGATAAAAATTGCTTCAATGAAATATATAAGCAAAACAAAAAAGGTTGTCTATGCATAATGCCATAAAATGGTCAATTACTGCCCAACGTCTTAAAACATAATATCTTGGAACCTTCACGAGATTTTCAACAAGCAATCAAAATGTATGAGTAAACTCACGTGACTTCCTAAAATCAAAATTCTAAAAAACTTTTAAAAAAAAAGAAGAAGTACGTTAAAAAAACTGTTCACTACAAGGCTCATTAACATCTAACAGAGGAAGAATAGTCTGGTGTATCTGCTCGGAGATTTTCCGAAGAAAAAGCGGTTGAAGGATTCAAGGAACCAACGAAAGACGCTGGGGGAGTACCCAAAGGTGGCCTTCCTCGGAGGTTGAAGGGATATCAATGGTCCCTTCACCCGTATTGTCCCATTTCTAGGCAATATACAAGTCATACCTGAATGAGTAGTTTCCGATGTCATCCAAATCCGGCTCTAGCCGAGCACTCAACATGCTTGTTTGTCCTGCTTTACCTCCACATCCAAGTCTATATTGTCATTGTCATTAACATACCTGAGTATTCTTAGTCGGGACTCCAGAAATATCGCATGCTCGGTAAGCTTAGCATGAGTTTCAAAGTCCCTCAAACAAGAAACAACCTTATCTCTTTCACGACCAAGCCTCTCCAAATTTGCTCGTGAAGCTTTAAGTTGCACCTCGAGAGCGTTTCCCCTTTCTTCTACACTACTAAGATGAGTAAGGACTCCATGCTGCCCTGAGACTCGGTCCAAGACGGACAAATTTTTACCGGGTATTCCTTCAAGATAAAAACACCCTCTATAATACCGAGTAAGCTCAATACTTATGCGCTCGAGCTCCTCATCCGTCCTATTCTCCTGGAATTCATGAGTCACACTCTTAAAGTGCTCTTTTTAAACCGCAACCTTGCCTTCCTCCACAATACCTATCAACTCCAACATCTCCCTTTCATAATGACTAATCCTCTCTGGAACCTATAATGATATCAAATGGGCCTGCATAAGCAAAGGGAAAAATCACTTTTCCTTTCAAATTGGAAGGGATTGTAGCATTTGGTGTAGTGAAAAAAGCATAACCGAAGAGTATAACTCGTCATATCATTCACAAGAGTTGAAATTGGCATCTCCTCCAAACCCTACATATCCCTTCCTTCAAGAACCTTCGCTGCAACACGAAGCTTACTGGTATTTATAGAAGATCCAGCCCTAAAAGGAATAGAAGTTGTCGGGGTAGGAAACGAACTAGGGACTACCGTGGTCGTAATAGAATTTGATTATGCTAGAGCCTGGTAGATCGGGGATAAGTTTTGCCTCATTAAAACCAACAAGAATTGGGCCAGTAGCCCGCGGCTGAGAAGGCCTCTCTTAGAAACTAGACCAAATCCGCCTCTAGGGACAAATGATAGGAGCACTTAGTAAAGCAGTAGCCTGAGAGCGTTTTTGCTCCACCGAGCTGCCGAAAGTTCCTTAATTATTTCTTGAATGACATTGGGAGGAAGATCCACTAAAATTTGGTCTCCTCATAGGAATATCTACATATAAGGTGATAAATTTTGTCGCCAAAAAGATCGAACGAGGATATGTAAGAAAGTAAAAAATATATTGTAACTCTTAGCTCTCCACCTGAAATCCTAAGAAATATGCCTCCTAAGACCTATTTGGCATAGAGGAACAAGACAAAATCTTTTTGACCCACTTCTCAATGTCAAACGCCTCTCCGAGTAAGGTAGGAACAGCTAAAGTACAGAATATAAGTAAGGCAAAATGCAAAAAGAAGTTACGAAAGAAACGTAACATTCTTGGCTTATCATTCCGCTTTCCCGAGAATAGCCTCCCGAAAACTGAGTTAAATCATGGGTGGACACATCTACAAAATGATCATGTTACCCTCTATCATGGTCAGCGTCAATGTTCACTTCCTTTGGAGTACTCCATCTAGAAAGCATAACGATGATGCCCAGGTACAACTTCAGGGAATATAAATGAAGAAGTTGTTGAAGTGTAATGCATACCCTAGCCATGTTCGATAAATAGTGGAAGCAAAGCTACTAACTGCCAAATTACCGGTCCAACCTAGGCCAAGCTGATGTTGAACTGCCAAGATCCTAAATTATGGATTCAATCTGGGGATTAAAGTTCAAAATGAAAGAGTAAGTATACATGAGCGTAAAACCTTCTCTAGAACTTGATATGCACTCAGAGCCCAAGGACAGTTGAACATCCTAATCGACCCACCACATTCGTCCCTCAGCAGAGAAAGATGTTTGGAGTGCACTAAGGAATATAGTGTATCCACAGGACATGTGATATTGTTTCATATACCACCATCTATCCAAGTATCAACTCCTCCAGGTAAAACATCAAACACTGAGTTCTCAACTTATGTCATTGCCTTTTTGCCGGAAGAAGCTTTAACAGCCTTCTTCCTCTTGCCTTGTGAGGATTCCTCCGCTTTTACAAAGGGCCCTGGTTCCAAAGAGAAAAAATCCTTTAACATAGCAGCAACAAGATTAATCTCTTGCTTGTCTATGGAATTTTATAAAACAAAAAAGATAACATAGATAAAGGAAAAACATAGAGAAGAAAATGCAAAGAAGCAACTGAAGAAGATAAAAACAGTGACATCAATTGCGTATATTTATAGGCAAACAACAAAATCAAAAATCTCCATATAATTGGGCTAACATGGGGCACCACTTAGGATGGGAATGGCTCAGCCCACATACATCATTTGATGAAAGCACTCTAGTCGCCTCTGATGATTGGTTTTTCAACCACGCTTTCTCTCACTCAAAGTAATACTCCTCACCAAATGCCCTTCTTTAGGTCGGGCAACATTACAATTAGTAGTTTGCTCCAGGACCCCAACCATGGAGAGCAAGATGTAGATCGAGATCTAGGTGGAATCAAAACTTGCCTAGGAAACGGATACCTATAGAAGAGCCTATAACAATTGGCCACATGTAAATTGCATGAATACAAGACTGGTCACATATCTCGTCAATTATATGTCAAATCACCGCCATCTTAGGAATAAAAAATCAATATTTCCTGCTAAGAAACATGTCAATATTTGTCCTTTAAGAAGTTTCTCGTTTCCTGGGCACTTCCTATAAAGCACTCGAAAAATAGGGAGGACTATGATATAAGTAAAACAAACTTATTTAACTGGCTCGATCGATGGACATATCTTAATAGGTATAACTTGGAGAATACTCTTTCGATAAGTTTCCATACCTGGCACCTAAGATGGGGATTGTTTAATAAAATACAATCGGCAACAGACTCTTTCGATAAGTTCCCATACTGGCATCTAAGATAGGGGATTATTCAAAAAATCAAAGTTGGAAACTAACTCTTGCAATATGTTGCTATATTCGGCAACAAAGATCGAGCATATAGTTAACATGTATATCTGCAACCTCTATAAGTATTTTCAACCGAATAAATAATCGAGAATGACAAAGACTTGTCGATATATCCTAACAACTTACGCCCTAAAACATCATCTTCACATGCGTCTAAAAATGTAAAAATCCATATAAGGCATTCTCAATAGATTTTTCACAAGTTTTTGATAAATTCATTTAGGCTTAGCGAATAACACTACAACAATAATATCATACAAGTGTACAAAAGTTAAAACAAAAAAACGTACATAAATACGCTATTATAAAAGGCACAATAGGTCCATCATTCAAAATTATTACAAAGAAGATCGTGGAAAATCGCATATTCACTACAATGACGATTGGGAGGAAGAAGGGAGAGATGAAGAAGGATTTATTACAGGAGCTTAGGGAAAAGAACGTGTCATAGATCCTTGGGGACTTTAGTAGGTGCCTCTTCCCCATCCTCTTTTTACCCTTCATCCCTAGATTCATTGGAGTCGCTGCAGGCAGAAGAACTTGAAGGATTTTCCTCATCAACAAGGGCATCTATCCTAGAAATTTTTTCGTCCAAGGAGAAAGCCCAAGATGGACTTCATGAAGTATTTCCTGGCGAGCTAGCAGGTAAGCGTATTGTTTGCCTTTTGTCACCTTCTTTTTAATATTCTTTAGTTTCGAGGTTTTGTCAGTTCACTAGGCCCAACACATATTTTTCTATTCTTTAGAGAGTTCCAATTTCCCTCTAAGCTCAACCACCTCCACGGATAGCCTCCGGCATTGGTCCTCAAGGGCTTGATCTCAGAGATAATATGACTTTATTCCTCCACCAAACTCATATGCTAATCTTCTTTCCTCAAAATGGCAATCTCGAGACTTTACACATTCTGTCCAGCTTGCCGATTGGACGGAAAAACTAGATTCCCAAGGCCTCATTCTCTTGCTCCAACCGGCTGACCCTCTCGAAAGCCTCTTGGACCTCTGCGGACAAAGTTTCTTTCTCTACATCTCTCTTTGCTAATGCTTGCGTCAACCTCTTGATCTTGCGTACTTGTGCACGTCAAACATCATTGCCCCTCATGATTCTACTATAGAGCTCTATAGCCACCATCGCCCCTTATCCATGTACTACCATTCCAAGGTCCCGATAAAGCCTTTCAACCATGAAACAACCTTTTTGGGTCTCCGAAAGATGTTCATGTCGGTATGAATTTCTACCAGCACCTGTTTTTCTAGGGGCTATGGATTCTTTAGTCTACAAACACGGAGGCACCTTAAGTATAGTTTCGAAGTAAAGGACCACATTGTCCTCGTCAAAATCATGTTTAGGGTGCTATAACTCTTTCAGAGAAACTTTCGCCACCTCGTCGCAATGATCACTCAGAATCATCGTATCCTTCTCCTCTGGTACCATCGGCTACTTGTCGGACCTCCTCCTTAGGGGAGATTCCGTAAAGTCATTATCCTTCACCAAAACATTTGGAGAATTGGACGGAAGTGGAAGGGATTCTTTGTTGAGCTCATCTTGTGCCTGGGAAAGGGGCCTTAGGGTCAAAACTAAGGTCCTTTTATCTTCCCTAGTATCTTGAGCCCTCTCTTTGGAGCTTTTTTCTTCTTCTATTTTTTGGGATTCAGGGTAGAAGGCACGTCCTTGCTGGCTATCCTTTTGGGTAAGGATGGTTGATGTAAAAGTTCTTAGGGCATCTTAAGCTCTAGGACTTTAGCTTAAGTTGATTATTTCATAGATCTAGTGCCTATTAAAGCAAAATAGGCATGTTAGGAATATCATCAATTAGTAACGGTTAAAATATCACCTGTTTAAAACACTCATATCGTGATTTCTTCCCAAATCCCCTTACCCTCCGAGGCACAATCTATCAGCACCATCAAAAGATGCTTTACTTATAAGGTCAACATAAAAGTTTCAATCAGCCTTGATGGAGTATTGTTCCTATAGCCAACTAGACATATGAGATGGAACATTTTCAGAAGAACCTCTATGAAAGACGACAAGACACATCCTATTTTCTCCAGCAGGTAGAAATAGGGGAACCTAGCCTAAGGTTTACTCATGCTATGGAAGAAGGCAACAACAAACCACTATCTAGGGAATAGGATTTACTTGAGGGATGCCATGAACTGTCCATAGTCCAAATTGTTTCCTAGAAGTAGAAGATCGAGAAATATTGCAATAAAAAGACCAATTTTCGACACTTCGTACTTTGAAGTGTATTCTCGGAAACACTGGAACTGAACGTAGGAAAACATGGATCCAGCTGGGAAGGACCATACTAGATCGTAAAAGTGATGGGGAAAGGATCTTACAAGCTCGAAGAGATGGACGAAAATCCCATGAAATCATATTGGAATTATGTGCACCTCAAACGGTTCTATTTCTAGAATCGCAAAGGTCTTATCTCCTTCCTTAGGCACGCATTACAAAATATTGTTCTTATATATGTACTTACATTTTTATATCACAAGCAAAAATCCTGCTATGCTAGAATGATGACTGCACTCACTATCAGCAATAATACGGAACCTCTAAGGGGTCGTTTGGTAAGGTGTATAAGAATAATACTAAATTGGATGTATTAGAAATGCTGAGATTAGTTATGCAAGGATTTATTATGTTGATATTAATTATGCTGACATTTGTTTTATGACTATTTGGATTAGTGTATTAAAAATGATATGCATTGTCTAATTTCTAAAAAAATAATATATTACAAAAATACCATCCATATTCTTCTCATCTTTGTCGTCTTCTTGAGCGGAGGGTCTTTCAGAAAAAGCCTATCAACTCCTTCGGGGTAAGGTAATGTCTGCATATACACTACCCTCCCTAAACTTCGCTTGTGGGATTTTACCGGGTCGTTGTTATTGTTGTTGTTGTTGTTGTTTTTTTTTTCTTTTTTTTGTTGTTGTTGTTGTTGTTGTTGAGGAACTTCAAGGAAAAAATTGATTTTAACCAAGCTTAAGCATGTATTAATATTCTAGGTATTGCTAATACCATGGTTCACTATGTATTAATTATACATAGGATAACACAAAATAGGGTATATAACCAATACTTGTATTGATTATACATAGGTTGAAAAAGTGTATCAAACAAAGGACTAATAGTACCAAAGGAAAAAAGTGTATCGTCCATTTTGCTTCGGTTTACATGAACAAGACCTTCGAGGGAGAAAATAGCAAAAGGCCAAGTGCCCTATAGAAGATAATCAAACTATCAATGGTAGATACCACTTGCACACTAGAGGACACCATCAGGCTCAGCTCAAAGACACAAATGTAAAATTGGAACTAGGATCATACATCACAAGAAGATCTACTAGAACAAAAATATAGCAGGAACGCATCCATCAAGGCTCGAGGAGAAAGACGGCCACATCCCATAGCATGAGTTTGAATAAGTCAGGTCTAGGAAGCTACGTAAAAGGGCCATTGCCCCTTAAAACTGTATCCTTATGTCAGAGGTGGGTCATCCCTTCGTCTGACATGTGTACTTAGGCATAAAGCCCCTACAAGTTTATAATAATAACATCTTATTATTTTTATCAATTATATTTATCTTATGCTAAGGGCTTGCTCTAAGGATCAATTTTACGTCTTAAAGGGGGATTGTACATCATTCCCCTATGAAATATGTTGGTGTCAATCAATAATGTTGAAACCCGATCGCATTGTTGGAAGAGAAGAATTTCTTCAATGAAATATATAAGCAAAAAGAAAAAAGTTGTCTATGCATAATGTGATAAAATGGTCAATTACTGCCCAAAGTCTTAAAACATAATATCTTGGAACCTTCACTAGATTTTCAACAAGCAACAATAATATCTTGGAAACCTCACGTGACTTCCCAAAAACAAACTTCTAAAAAGTAAAAGAAAAAGAGAAGAAGTACGTTAAATAAACTGTTTACTACAAGGATCATCAACATCTAATAGGGGAAAAATTGTGGGGTGTATCTTCTCGGACATTCGCTGAAGAAGAAGTGGTTAAAGGATTCAAGGAACCAACAAAAGACACTGCAGGAGTACCCGAAAGGGGGTCGTCCTGGGAGGTTTAAGGGATATCAACGACCCCTTCACCCGTATTGTCATGTGTCTAGGAAAGATCCAAGTCATCCCCAAATGAGTAGTTTCCAATGTCATCTGAATCCAGCTCCAGCTCCAGCTGAGCACTCAACATGCTTGTTTGGCCTTCTTTACCTCCTCATCCAAGTCTATATTATCATTGTTATTAACCTACCTGAGTATTTTGAGTCGGGACTCCAGAAATATGGCATGCTCGGTAAGCTTAGCATGAGTTTCAAAGTCCCTCAAGCAAAAAACAACCTTATATCTTTCACGACCAAGCCTCTCCACCTTTGCTCGTGAAGCTCCAACTTGCACCTCGAGAGCATTTTCCTTTTCTTCTTCACTACGAAGGAGAGATGTAGAGACGCCACGTTGCCTGAGACTTGGTCCAAGATGTACATCTTCTCACCATGTATTCCTCTAAGCTGAAAACACCATTTTGCGTACCGAGTAAGCTCAATCCTTATCCGCTCAAGGTCATCCTCCATCCTATTCGCCTAAAATTCGTGAGTCTCCCTCTCAAAGCGCTCTTTTTCAATTGCAGCCTTGTCTTCCTCCACAAGACCTTTCAACTCCAACACCTACTTTTCATAATGACTAGTCCTCTTTGAAACCAATAAAGATATCAAATGTGCCTACATAAACAAAGGCAAAAATCGCTTTTGCTTTAAAATTGGAAGGGATTGTAGAATTTGGTGTAGTGAATAAAGAATATCCGAAGAGTGTAATGCGTCATATAATTTACAAGAGTTGAAATGGAAATCCCCTCCAGACCCCACATAACCTTCGTTGCAATACGAATCTTATTGGTATTTGTGGAAGATCCTGCCCTGAAAGGAATCAAAGTTGTCGGGGTAGTAGATGAACTAGGGACTTTCACGATCATAATACGATTTGATGATGCCAGAGCCCGGTAGCTTGGGGAAGAGGATCTTGCCTCCTTAAAGTCAATAATAATTGGGCCAATAGCTGAGGGCTGAGAAGGCCTCTTTCAGAAACTAGACTGAATCCTCCTCTAGGGACAAATGGCAGGAGAGCTCGTTAAAGCAGTAGCCTGAGCTCTTTTTTGCTCCACCGAGCTACCGAAAGTTCCTTAATTATTTCTTGAATCGAACTGGGAGAAAGATCCACCAAAATCTAGTGGAGGTCTCCTCATTGGGCTACCTACATATAAGGTGATAAATTTTGTCACCAAAAAGATCGAACAAGGATTTGTAAGAAAGTAAAAATAATATACCATAACTTTTAGCCCTCCACCCGAAAGCCTAAGAAATATGCCTATGGAACCTCTCTAACATATAGGAACAAGACAAAATATTTTCGATCGACATCTCAATGTCAAACCCCTCTCCGGGTAAGTTACGAATAATTGAAGTACAGAATATAAGTAAGGCAAAATGCAAAAAGAAGTTTTTAAAGAAAGTTAACATGCTTGGCCTATCATTCCACTTTCCTGGAATAGCCTCTCGGCGAACTGAGTTAAATAATGGGTGGACACATCCACAAAATGATCACGTTGCCCGCTACCATGGTCAGCCTCATTGTTCACTTCCTTTGGAGTACTCCAGCTTGAAAGCATAACGATGATTCCTCGGTACAACTTCAGGGAATATAGATGAAGAAGTTGTTGAAGAGTAAAGACTGCCCTAGACATGTTATATAAATAGCGGAAGCAAACCACTAACCTCAGAATTACCAGCCCAACCCGAGCCAGGCTAATGTTGAAATGCCAGCAGAGATCCCAAATTATGGATTCAATCGGGGAATTAAACTTCAAAGTGACAGAGTAAGTATACAGGAATGTAAAAACTTCTCTAGAACTTGAGATACACTCAGAGCCTAAGGGTAATTGAACACCCAAATCGTCCCAACCACATTTTTCCCTCAGAGGAAGATGTTCGGGGTACACTAAGGAGAAAAGTGTATCCACAAACATGCGATGTTGATCCATACACCACCATCTATCCAAGTATCAACTCCCCAGGTAAAACATCAAACACTAAGTTCTCAATTTATGTTATTTCCTTTTTGCCGGAAGAAGCTTTAACAGCCTTCTTCCTCTTGCCTTGTGCAGACTCAGCTACTTCAATAGAGGGCCCTAGTTCCAAAGAGGACAAAGCCTCTAACATAGTAGCAGCAAGATTAATCTCTGGCTTGTCCATGGCATTTTGTAAAACAAAAAAGATACCAGAGATAAAGGAAAAACATTGAGACGAAAAAGAAAATAAGCAACTGAAGAAAGATAAAAGAAGTGACATCAATTGCGTATATTTATAGGCAAACAACAAAGTCAAAAATATCTAGAGAATCGGGTTAAGATGGGGCACCACTTAGGATTGGAATGGCTCAGCCTACATTGCATCATTTGATGAAAGCACACCAGTTGCCTCCGATGATTGTTTGTCAACCACACTTTCTCTCACTCAAAGTAATGCTCCTCACTAAATGCTCTTCTTTAGGTCGGGGCAACACAACAATGAGTAGTTCGCTACAGGACCCCAACCCTCAAGAGAAATATTCCGACTGAGATAGAGGTGAGAGCAAAACTTTCTTAAAAAACGACTACCTATAGAAGAGCCTATAATATTTGGCCACGTGTCAAGAGAATCAATAAGAGACTAGGCATATATCTCGTCAATCATAGGTCAAATCACCGCCACCTTAGGAATATAAAAGAGAAATCTTTCCCGCTAAGAAACATGTCAAGATTTGTCCTTTTAGAAGTTTTTCGTTTCTTGGGAACTTACTATGAAGCACTCAAAAAATAGGAAGGACTAAGAAATCCGTAAAAAAAACTAATTTAATAGCTAAACCTACAGTATATCAATAACTTGATCGATTGATGGACAGATCTTAATAGGTGTAGCTTAACTGAAGACTCTTTCGATAAATTCCAATACCTCACACCTAAGATCAAAGATTGTTTAAAAAACTACAGTCGAAAACAAACTCTTTAGATAAGTTTTCACACCGGCATCTAATACAGGGGATTGTTCAAAAAATCACAGTTGATAACTAACTCTTGCGATAACTTGCTATATTCGGCATCAAAGATCAGGCACTGTCCAAAAAATATAGTCAACATGTATAACTGCAACCTCTACAAGTTTTCTAATCCAGATGAATAATCCAGAACGGAAAAGACTTGTTGATCTATCCTAACAACTTATGCCCTAAAACATCATCTTCACTGGCGTCGAAAAATGTAAACAGCCATGTAAAGCATTCTTAATTGATATTTCAGAAGTTTTTGATAAATTCATTTAGGCTTAGCCAATAAGACTGCAACAAATAATAATATACAAGTGTACAAAAGTTAAAACAAAAAAACGTAAATAAATTCGCTATTATAAAAGAACAAAAGGCCCATCATTCAAAAACTATTACGAAGAAGATCTTGAAAAATCTCATATTCCCTGCAATGATGATTGGGAGGAAGAAGGGAAAGACAAATAAGGATTAACTACTGGATCTTGGGAAAAAGAATATGTCTCGGCACCCTCATCCTTGTGGACTTCATTAGGGGCCTCTTCCCCTTCCTCTTTTTAGCCTTCATCCCTAGATTAATTGGAATCGCCGGAGGCAGAGGAACTTAAGGATTTGCCTCATCAACAAGGGCATCTATCCTGACAATTTCTTTGTCCAAGGAGAAATCCCATGATGGACTTCATGAAGGGTATCTTGGTGATCTTGGTGGTAGGCGTACTATTTGCCTTTTTTCACCTTCTTTTTATTCTTCTTTAATTTCGAGGTTGCGTCAGTTCACTAGGCGCAAAACATATTCTTCTCTGCTTGAGAGAGTTCCAATCTCCCTGTAAGCTCGATCACCTCCTCAGCCTCCGTCGTCGGTCCTCAAGGGCTTGATATAAGAGATAATATGACTCTATTCCTCCACCAAACTCATATTCTAATCTTCTTTCCTCAAAATAGCAATCTCGAGACTTTACACATTCTGTCCAGCTTGCCGAATGGACGGAAAAACTAGATTCCCAAGGCCTTATTCTCTTGCTCCAACCGGCTGACCCTCTCGAAAGCCTCTTGGACTTTACGGACAAAGTTTCTTTCTCTGCATCTCTCTTTACTAAGGCTTGTGTCAACCTCTTGATCTTGCATACTTGTGCACGTCAAACATCGTCGCCCCTTGTGATTCTACTATGGAGCTCTATGGCCACAAAGTTAACCTACACAATCCAAGATCTCAAGAAAACAAGAAAATGGGAACCAGTAGGAGAAGATAATGTCTAGGACCATACCTTAAAACTCGAGTACGCCACATGATTAGTAAGGGTCGTTTTTGAAGCCTTCTTCCGTACTACCATTCCAAGGGCACGATAAAGTCTTTCAACCACGAAACAAACCTTTTGAGCCTCCGGAAGATGTTCCCATCGGTATGAATTTCTAATGGAACTTGTTTTTCTAGGGGCTATGAATTCTTCAGGCTCCGGACACGGACGCACCTTAAGTAGAGTTTCGAAGTAAGGGACCACATCGTCCCCGTCAAAATTGTGTTTCGGGAGCTATAACTCTTTCGGAGAAACTTTGGCCACCTCATCAAAATGATCACTCAGAAGCATCATATCCTCCTCCTCAGGTACCATCGACTACTTGCCGGACCTCCGCCTCAGTGGAAATTCCGGCAAGTCATCATCCTTAACCAAAACATTCGGAGAATTAGACGGAAGTGGAAGGCCTTCTTCCTCGGGCTCATATTATGCCTGGGAAAGGGACCTTAGAGTCAAAACTTTGGGACTTTTGTCCTCCCTAGTCTCTTGAGCCCTCTCTTTTGAGCTCTTTTTTTCTTCTTTTTTTGGGATTCGGGATAGAAGGCACGTCCTCGCTGGCTATCCTTTTGGGTAAGGATGGTTGATGTAAAAGTTCTTAGGGCATCTTGAGCTCTAGGACTTTATCCTAAGCTGATTATTTCATAGATCCAGTGCATATTAAAGCAAAATAGGCATGTTAGGAATATCATCACTTAGGAACGGTTAAAATATCACCTGGTTAAAGCACTCATATCGTGATTCTTCTACTCCCATCCCCTAACGAGAGAAATCTCTTTCCACGTCCTCACCTCTATGGTCATCAACTATATCAAATCAATCCTCTATATTAGAGCGTAGGTCAGTAACAGAATCTAGAGTTGTTGTTTATCATGCAAATAAAAAAATCTCCCTTGAAAAAGGTTAATGATAAACAAGAAATGGAGTGCTTACGCTTAAAATTCTTTTTTTCTGGAAAGAAGATCTCCTTCGCTCAATATATCCCGAGTAAGTATTTTAACCAACCTCTCGTACCATCTCCGGTAAGTAGTGCATAAAAAGTCATCTCGAGGATACTCAAAAACTCTTTCACGAGCTGGACTCAAATCAGCATCTCTGGGAGTTGAAATCGTCCTTCGTATTGGCTAGACGAGCACGAGTGTCACAGCTCTCCAATGTTAACATTGACCCCTTGTGAAGCTTTGGGCATTAAATTTGAATAAGATGCTTGAAGGAGAAACATACCCCCACTTTCTCTCAAAGGAACCTCAGGTAAGCCACTGACTGCCAACAGTTGGTCCTAGCTGACCCAAGCAGACATTGAATGCCTTGAAAAGATCCTGATTACAGGATTAATGGCCAGCTTGAACCCGAGGATGAACGGGTGATGAACACGAATGAGAAATATTCTCGGTGTGTGTTAATGTTCTCTCCTACTTTAGGAAGGGAAGTTCGAACCTAGCCCTCCCTGGCACAATCTATCAGCACCACCAAAAGATCCTTTACTTGTAAGGTCAACAGAAATGTTTCAATCAGGCTTTCTAGAGTATTGTTCCCGCAACCGACAAGACAGATAAGATGGAGCGTTTTCAGAAGAACCTCTTAATTTGTCGTTATTATTGCTCTATCTTGCCTTTACCTCAGCCTTTGGCATCCTTGCCTTTCCTAGCAGGGGCTGGTACCAAAGTCGTAGAGAACAAAGTGGTCGGAATTGCTCTGCTTGCGTCGATAGGGGCCGATGGTCCCTCTTCTGCCATCGTGGGAGGATTTTTGCTATTCCTTCTTTAGAGGACAGGTGGTTCCTCCACCAGTATGTACTCCGTAGCCACGGTGTTTGCATGAAGAGGAACGAAGATAACCAACCTCTATAGTGGCAAATTTCTCCTGAGTGTTGATTGAAGTATTTAGAGAAGCCATTTAAAGGTAGTGATCAGAATATAGGAAAGAAACAAGAAGCAAAAGGATTGAAGATTTTTAGAGAAAAGCAACCATAGTGTTTGAAATTTTTTATAAAGAAAGATCAAATACAAGATAACATAGACAAAGAAGGAGGACGATTCTTATAGACAATGTCATCATGACCTTGGTAATTGTTGTAGTGTCAGAACCTGTCGATGCCTGCTGCATATACGTAGCTTTAAATGGAACTGACTAGACGTTGTTAGATTTAAAAGTAGTGTTGGTTGTGTGATAAACCCCACCAACAATCTTTCTGCAACATGCCAAAGATCATGTGACTTTTCGGACACTTCTAGAAAATTATCCACAAAGTAGAGAGACTATATGGTAAAATTTGACTCATTACACGATGACACAATATCACTTGGAATAAGTTGTATCTCGGGAGCAAGATAGCAGCGGAGTTTGATCCTCATAGGAAAATACACAGTTGGATAACTCCTCCCCGCGATAACAAGTGTCGTATCTTGGTAAAGCACCCCAAATATGTATCATAGTATTAATCGATAAAGCCATAGCCCAGAACTTGACTTGGTCCTCAACCGTCCCAAAAAAGTTAGGGATTCAGACGCACTCATGATAAGTGGGGATTTTAACTGTTTGTTAGCATATTTTAACTTTTGTTTTAGTCCGAAAATAATGAATTGTATTTTCAAAACTAATAAAATTGTACAAAATTGCATAAATGCTGGAAGTTTGGTCTCCCGAGATGAAATCCGAATAAAAAGGGAGTGTTCTGAAGCACAAAGCAATAAAGGGCGAAGAAGCACAAATGTCAGATCTGCAGAAGAAATCATGGACTGCAGATTCTTTCTACGGCCGCAAAACAAGAAAAATTTAGCAGAACGTTCAACAATGTGTGAACCGCACATGAATCATGCGGCCGCAAAACTGGGCTAAGAGTCAAAGATCAAAGAGTATGCAAAAAAGACCAAGTCCAGGAGCCTTTGTGAATTGCGGACCACACAAGAAATGTGCGACTACAGTCAAGAAATGTGCGGCCGCAGAAAATTGCCTTGTAGCTGCAGTTCAGAAATATGCAGCCGTAGAAGTACACTTCCTGCCAGCTGAAAAAATCTGTGGACCGCACGTGGAATTGTGCGGCCACAAAACCTCCCGAGGGGCATTTTTGTCTGAGATTTTGGCCCTGTATAAATAGACGAATTTCACAAAATTAGAAAAAATATGAACATCTGAAGATGTTGTAGCCGTTTTTCTTTATTACTTTAGGAAGGTTTACATTATTTTGGTATTTTAACATTAGATTTCGTCATTTTAATCTTTCATTATGAGTTTAATTAGCTTTTCTTCTCTATTTTCTGCAATTTCCATTATGAGTAGCTAGACTTTTACTAGGGTTGTGACCCAACCCTAGTGTGTAGATCTTATAGATATCTAATTTAGTATTTGTTTATGATTGGGCTTTGATTATTTAGCTTAGTTATGCTTCAATTTAGAATAAGTGGTTGCAAACATTGATTCATGTCGATTTGACTTAGTCTCAACTTGAGAAAGAGAGTCCTAGTCTAGGATAACTTAGCTAACAAGGAGTTGGGTTAATTGTGAGATTGATTAGCCTAATTAAAACGTTCAACCTAGAGATAGTAATAACCCGACTTGAGCTATTATCAATTGTTTTGGTTGATGCCCATTTGGATTTGAGAAAGCCAAATTGGGCAAAATCAGTCTCTGATCGAGAGGTATTGAGTGGGTAACATAGAGTTGAGAGCTATAAGAAAGCACAATCAGCAAAACAAGCATTAACGTCTTTATCCCATTAGGCAAACACCTAGGTAATGGTCAAAACCCTAGGCCTTTAATCCAATTGGAAAAACCTCAAAAACATTTATTTACATTCTATTTTCTTATCTTCCATTCATTAGAGTGACATTTGAAATAGAAAAAGAAACATTGTTGTGGAAATGAAATCTTAGATAACCCATTTGTTTGCTTCAAATACATACTCCTAACTCCCATCATAACTCCTAGTTGATTCGAGCCCGACTCCTAGTTGGGTAATTATTATTGCATACGGCCATGTCATATCTCTTATTGAGGTGTGTTGTGGATGTGATCAACTTTTTGCATTGTTGTGGGGGGAGTTAAAATGGTTAGTTATATATTTTGGTGTGCTTTTGGACTATCTTGTTTTCCTTCTGTGTTACTTACTTGTTTGAGAAATTGTAGGTACAGCCATTGCGAACAATGAGCTTGGAAATTTTCCTTTGGGGGATGTGGACGTCGAGGATGAGCAAGATGATGAGGTTTCTCTTGAACCTTAAGACAATAGAAGAGGCCGAGCGCCTCATGAAAATGTCCCTGTTCCACCCCCACGTCCACCACGAGCGGCTCCACATCGGGTATTACCCAATGAAGGATATGATAGTGAAATAGTCCCTCCCCGTATTAGGGTGGGAAACTTTCAAATCACCAATCTGATGCTCACTTTTCTAGAGCAACGAGATAATTACATACAAACATTTGAAGGGGTTTGTGGACATTTGTTGGAGGAGAAAACAAACAAATGTCTTCGAGGATGTTGTCACGCCGCGAACCTGGTCGGACGTAACACGGCACCCGGTGCCTGATTACATGCGACCGAGCGAACCAACTAGATGGCTGAATCAATTTGTGATATCATAACATACTGAATGCGGAAGATAAACTAACACATGCTGATATGCTGAAGGTCTGGATTATATAAATCAAAGTGCGGAAATACTAATACAATTCTGAAACATATTTGTAACCGACATAGCTTAAAATGAAAAGCATGCGACTCTGTCTAACTGTTACTCTAATCTATAAAGCCTCTAATGAAGTACTGAAAACACTGATTGTCTGAAGTTACTGGAAGACTCTAACGTAACTATAATGCCCTGAAAGAACTGGGCTCACCAAATAGTTGGTACGAGAATCCTAGCAATCTGAATCGTCAACTACTTGTAAATCATTGTCTGCATCATGAGATGCAAGACCCAAGCAAAAGAGACGTTAGTATATTTGAATTGCACTAGTATGTAAAGCAACTGAAAGAAAGAACTGTAAATGTTAAAACTGAGACTAAGTTGATAATAGATAACAGATAACTAAGTGAAATGATAACTGCTGAAACTAAAACCGCAATGATAACTGATAACTGAAATAATAATTGATAACTCATAACTGAACAAAGGAAGTAAGGATATTCCCTCTTCTGAATGATGATAAACTTGATTATCTGAATAAACTACAGCCTATAGCCCAATATATATCTATACAAGCTACGACCTCAAGTACACGAATACATAACTACGACCTCAGGCCTAAAAGTGCATAAAGCATAAACTACGGCCTCAGACCCAAATATTCATAAAGCATATAAACTACAACATCAGACCCAAATATAGGTGTTCAACATTCAGGGATCTTAATTCAGGAACTAAAAATCATACTACAATATGTGATGCTGAAATACTGAATCATATTGAGTTGCATGATACTGGAATATTGAATAGGACTAGACTGACACATGAATTCTTGAACTAATTATGAAAACTGAAACTTCAATTGTTTATGACATGCTGAGTAATTTAGATTGAGACTCATGGGCATCAAACCCAAGTCTTTATTGGTTACGCACTGAGCTCATAACATTCAGAATGAAAGTGATACACGAGTTATGAAGCTTGATAATAGAAGTTATGCAACTATTCAAGGAGCTAGGCTTAACTATATTTCTTAGGCAAGTAGTAACGTCATAAAAGAAACGTAATGTAAGGAGAATCATTAACCATCTCAAACATAGAGAGTTAGCCTCACATACCTTAACTTCCTGCTCTTGAGCGTAAAACAACATTCGTCAACCCTTTCATCTTTAATCTATATCACTACAAGTCAAAGGGATTCCATATTAGCAATAATCCTCATGTTTTGGCCACTTAGACATTTTATCAAACACTTGGTGGGCATAAAGCTTCATAGCTCTTATTAATGGTGTTTCTACACGAACAACCCATTCTCTTGCTCCTAGCTAATTTTAAAATCTCAAATTGTTATAATCAATATCGTTCTTCATCACCCAAACAACACCCTTAACCAATAATTACTAATCAACAACCCAAACTTATAAATGTTCATGCTTTTCTATCAAACCCATCAACTCATATCTCATGAACTTAGATTCTATAATCATTAATCCAATGGTATAACCAATTAGAGGGTGAAGATATTACATATTGACATTCAATCCTCTTAAATCCGAGTTCTAGTGTTTCTTCCCTCAACAATGATTCCCCAATTGAACATCTAGTGATTTGGAGGGTTTACCCATGTTAATAAGGTTTTGGAGAATTTAAGTTAACTTAGAATCACCATTAGAACTTACCTTGGATGGTGGATGGACCATTGAGGAGTTGAGTTCTTGTGAACTTCCCTTTCTAGAGCAAATTTGTGTGTTTTGGGGGTGTGGGGAACAAAGTAGGGATTTAAAAATGACCCCCCGAATGTGTTCCCACGCACCTAAAGACCCTAATTGTGCACTTAACACGTAGAAAGGATGTAGCACTTCCACAAGTGCGCGGCCACGCACGGGACCATCCAAGCATGTACCTGGCGTGCATAATGTGCATCGCTCAGTAAAACGCATATAACCTTTTGCATAGAGATCCGTTCGGGCTCCACAATATATCGTTGGAAAGATATTTCAATGGGATACAACTTTAGAGTCTTGAGTTTTCCCAAATTCTTTACACATTTTCACTACATCTTGCTTCAAGGAAGATCTTTTGTAAACTTAGTCGATTTTATCGAATCTTATACACTTCACTCTCCGTCTTGATTCTAAAATAACTATTTCCAACCATATTCATACTGAACTGAATGGCTACTGAATTGATTGAATATTGAGTTGAATGAACACTGAAATACACGGAGATTATAATATAAGGTCTAAATTAAAGTTTAGGTTTCTTCAACATTTCTCCGAAACACCCTCCAGCTATCATAGCATATCACAACCTCATAGGGCATGATAATACACATAACATGAAACATATACGCAAAATACTAGTCTGCCATGGATACGTGAATACTGGACTAACATGGATATATGAATACTGGACTGGCATGAATATTTGAGTATTGAACTGACATAAATATTTGAGTACTAAGATGGCATGAATATCTAAGAACTAGACTGGCATGAGTATCTGAGTATTGAACTCACATTAGTATTAAACTGACATGACTATCTGAGTATTGGAAACATGAACGCCATAATATGACACATGAAGTACTGGGTGTATAACCTCAAATTCTAGTTGCAACTCCAAGTCATAAGCTATTTGTCCGACCCTTCGTAGGATCCTATACGGCCCGATGTATCTAGGACTGAGCTTTCATTTCTTCCCAAATCTTATAACACTTTTCATAGGCCAAACATTCATAAATACCCAATCATCAACTTGAAACTCTAGATCTCTACGCCATACATCTGAATAAGCTTTTGGCGGCTCTGAGCCATCTTCAAACTCTCTTGAATCAACTTGACTTTCTCCATAGACTACTAGACCAAATTGGGTCTTAACATCTCCGCTTTTCCAACTTTGAATCAACCAATTGGTGATCTACACCTTCACCCATATAGAGCTTCATATGATGTCATCTTGATACTAGTGTGGTAGTTGTTATTATAAGCAAACTCAATGACTGGTATGTGATAATCCCAATTATCCTTAAAATCAAGGGCATACCCTCAAGTGTCTGAATAGTGTGCTCTGCATGGTCTTTTTTAGGATGAAAAACTATGTTTAGGCTTACTCTTATGCCTAATCTTTCCTGGAAGGTCTTCTACAATTTCATTTTAAACTGAGCACCACGATCCGAAATATTGGACAACAGAGTCCCATGCAATTAGGTGATTTCCTGAATGTACAAATCGGCATAATCTTCTGTTGAATCTATAGTCTTTACTGGAAAGAAGTGTGGTGACTTGGTAAGTCGATCTACAATCACCCAATCACATCATGCTTTCAAAATTAGTGAGATAATCCTGTTATAAATTCCATATTTAGCATCTCCATTCAAAAATATGTGTACTCTATGGTAAAACATTAGGATTTATGCTGCTCGACTTTCATTTGGTGATAATTCAGACACTTGGCCACAAAGTCTGCGACGTTCCTTTTTTCATGTTGTTCCACTAATAAATATCCTTAAGACCATGATACATCTTTGCGGAACCTGAGTAAATAGAATACCTAGAATTCTGGGCTTCAGACATAATCTTCTCTCTAAGCCCATCTATGTATGGAATACATAATCTATCTTTGTACGTCAAAGTACCATCATCTCCCCCTTGTACAAAATCCATTGTCTTATGCTTGTGAACCATATCTTTCACCTGCAACAAGTAGGGATCATCAAACTATTTCTCCTTTACTTCGGCCACTAAGGAGGAACAAGTCTTTTTCTGGACAAAAACTCCACAATCTTTGGAGGCTGAAAGTCGTACTCCTAGCTTGGCTAAGTGGTGAACTTCTTTAACCATAGTTCTCTTGTTTGCCTCTATCATGAGCTATACTTCCCATACTTGATTATCTTTTTACGATCCTTCCTGAAAATACTTATAGAATTGTTGTGATCTAAGTTTTGACCCGTACTCCGAAGATTAGAGTCTCGAGCAATGGCATTACCCTTATGATACCTAACTGGCATGATTTCATAATTTTCATATCCCAGGCTAACTATGCAGGTTTCAGATCTCCAACAAGACATACTGATGATTTTCACATCTCACCCTTAGAATAAATGTTAAGGACTTGTACTTGCAGATCCTTTACTTTTGTTAGGATCCGAACAACTTTCCTTATCTTCTACAATTCCTTGCACTTTATGTCAATGTCACGACCCCAAATCTAAACTAGTCATGATGGCGCCTATCGTGGGACTAGGCCAGCCAAATTAAAACCCAAAACATAAAGCATCTTTCATTTATATCATTATTAAAATGATAATTCATAAAAGTTTCATTTAATCATTTTTAAACAGATACAGCTACACCGAAGTTAAATACAACCCCCAAGATCTCGGAGTCACTGGTCATGAGCATCTACAGAAAATATACAACTCTGGAAAATAAACTCTATAATAATAAGCAGGAGAGAGATAAAGGTTGCGGACGCGTGAAGCTACCTCACAAAATCTCCGAGAAGTCTCTGGTAAAGATACACAACTCACTCTGACCTAGCACCTACATCTGCACACAAGGTGCAGGGAGTAATGTGAGTACGCCAACGCAGTAGTAATGAAAATAAATCAGGTTTGAGCAGTAAGAAACACATAAAATCAAATCATCATTTCACAATAAGCATAGTGTTTCTTTCCAACAGTGTATACGTTAAGTCATCACGCTTAAAAGCCGATTTCAATAAAAATCATTTGGGAATAAACTTGCCAACAGTTTCAACATAACTTTCAAGAAGTTTAGTGTAAAATGATAAATATTATAAAAAGCCTCTCGGGAAAAACATATTTCATAAGTTCAGAGTGAAAGTGATAAAATCATAAGTAGCCCCTCGGGCAAAACATGTATCAGAAACTGCCTCGGGCATAACATCACTCAGAATCAGACCCTCGGGCATACCTCACAGTCACTCATAATCAGTCCCTTGGGAAACATCACACTCACTCACACCTCCCAGTCACTCGGCACTCGGCACTCGGCACTCGGCGCTCGCACTCAGTAGGTACCTGCGCTCACTGGGGTGTGTATAGACCCCGGAGGGGCTCCTTCAGCCCAAGTGCTAATATCAAGCCACCTCGTGGCATATCATATCCTCACAATCAGGCCTTCGGCCTCACTTAATCAGAAACTCTCAAAAAGCCACTCGGGCGGTCAGTAAAACAGAGTACTCGACCCAAAAACATCATTTTATATCTCAAAATAGTGTAAATAAGGCTGAGTTTCAAAATCAGTTAAACATACCATGACTGAGTGTAAATCATAAGTCAACAAAGTGAGGAATAGCAGTAAAATCCCCTAAGGGGTCTAAACATGTCGGCACAAGGCCCCAAACATGGCTTACAGCCCAAATATAACAATAGTCTGAAAACACGATTTAACATATGATTTAAAAGTAAATACGCAACTCAATAGTTGCCACGGGAAAGACCAATCCAAATCCCCAATCAGTGCACGCCACACACTCGTCATTCAGCATGTGCGCCACTCTAAAAATAGTGAGAAAGTATAAGGTCCGGGGTTTCATACCCTCAGGACAAGATTTACAGTCACTACTTACCTCAAACCGGCCCAAATACTAATCGGCGATGCTCTTGCCTCTCGAATCGCCTCCCGACTACTCCGAATCTAACCAAACCAGATTAATATCATCAACATACGCTAAAGGAGCAAAGACTACTCAAAACTATCAATTTTAACCAAAATTCCCGGAATTGGCAAAACTGGCCCTCAGGCCCACGTCTCGGAATTCTATTAAAATTGCATCACAAGAATCCTTATCCTTTCCCGAGTCTACACATATAAAATGCATCAAAATCCGACCACAATTGACCCCTAAACTCCTTAATTATAAGTCTCAATTGCCCAAGCCCTAAACCCCCAATTAATGCCATTAAATTCCACTATCCAAGCCTAATCCGTCAAATATCAACATAGAATCGAGTTTTTAGTCCAAGAAACTTACCTCCACAGAAGACCTTCGAAATCCCTCTTCAATTTGCTCCCAAAAGCCTCAACCCGCATGCACAATATGATGAAAGTGCCAAAAATTCGCGAAGGCTGGAATTTATACTAATTGCCCAGTGGTTCCGCACCTGCGGCCACTTACGTGCACCTACAGACCCGCACATGCGGTCCCAGGTGTGCACCTGTGGAAAACACTAGAAGGCCAGTCTCCGTATCTGCGATCAAAATTCTGCATCTACGGCTTCGCATGTGCAGTAAAAACCTCGCACCTGCGGAACTCCTCCAACCCACCAAAAACCGCATCTACGATGAGTCGTCCGCTTCTGCGGGCCCGCACCTGCGGTACCCTATTCGCAGGTGCGTTAACACCAGCACCAGCAGCATCAGCTGTTATTTTCCAACTTTAAATCCCCCGATGGTTATCCGAAATCACCCCGAGCCCATCGGGAGCCCAACCAAACATGCCAACACATCCCATAACCTCATTCAAACTTAGTCGAGCCTTCGAAACACCAAAAACAACGCAAAAACATCAAATTCACCTCGGATTCAAGCCTATGAACTTTGAGATTTCTAAATTTTGCCAAAGATGCAGAAACCATCCAAAACACATCCGATTGACCTAAAATTTTGCACACATCCAAAATGACACTACAAACCTATTCCAACTTCCGGAAATCCATTCCGACCCCGATAGCTAATTTTTCCACTGCCGACCAGAAATCGCCAAAAACTCAAATTTGCCAATTCAAGCCTAATTCTACTCCGGACATCAAAACCATATTCCGAACACACTCCTACGTCCTAAATCACCTAACGAAGCTATCTGAACCATAAAATCTACATTCCGGTGTTATTTACCAATAAGTCAACTTCCAGTTGACTTTTCCAACTATTAAACCAAGTTAAGAGACTAAGTGTCTCATTTCTCTCCAAAAATTGCTTTGGACCCGAGCCAACTAATCTAACACAACATAATGTAGTTGAACCACATATAATAAAGCAGAAACAGGGGAAACAGGGCTATTACTCTCAGAACGACCGGCAAGGTCGTTACATCCTCCCCCACTTAAACATACGTTCGTCCTCGAACGTGCCAAGAGTTGTTCTCCAACACCATCAAACTGCCGCATAACCTCACCATGCACATACCCGGGGGTGATCTCACGCCACCTTATCCCAAATAGGTCTGATAACACACATAACTGAAATTTCATAATTCGACCTGACCCATAAACCTTAGAACCAAATTCCCACTTCTGAAATACTTTGCAAGATCAAAATTCCACAACTATAAACTGAATAAGTTTGAACACGTTGTATCAAGACATACCCTTAACCCAAGATGAAATCAGATAATATACCGCATGACTCCACACTCATGGTGATAACTCCTAATCACAATAGCTGCTCAAAACAACCCAATACCGATACATAACCTCTTATCAAGCAATGCCTCGCTCTACATTGTCATATACTACCGATGATGGAAGAAACACGTAGGAACCAGCAACCATTCATCCGATCAGCGTCAATATCCTCACAAATATACTGCAGCTACATCCGGAAGTACCCATTCTAGGTCCGACGACCTCGACTCATCCACCACAAACACTCTAGCAACATGACACATCAATACAATCCAACCCATAACCTCTGCAACTCGTGCACCCAATAGTACCATCTCACGACTCAAATCATAGACAATATTCACACAAGAGGACTATCCTTCCATTAACAATTACCATCATAACCCCATGCTAAAATCCTGGCACACATCGAAAAATCAGAACACACGAATCTGACACCAAGGATCATACCTCCACTTAATTCCGCTATAACGTGTGATCCATCCAAACGCCAGTCCATATGAAATACTTCAAGACACCTTTCTCAAAATCGATAACCATGCGCTATTCAACATCAAGTACTCAAAGTGCGTTGCCCTAACCACGGAGAATCGAACGATACCATGCCACTCGAACCCGCAAGAACATAACCAATACGTCTCAATCCCACAATACCCAATTACTTACCTTACTCAAATCTAGCTATAAAGACCAATTAGAGCCACACCATATGTGCCTATAACCAACGATCACAACTCCTCGCAACACCGGAGGGGAACTCATACATCACTCCAGAACACGAATAAACTCAATGATAATAGAATGGTACATCCCTCAACAATAGAAATTCGGAGTCAATAATTCCGACCCAGTGCAGAACACACACTCATACTGGCATACCAATAACCCTAAATCAACTCTGGTCACCCACACAGATAGATACTCACCAAAAGTTCTCAAGGAATGAACCATGGTACATACTATCATTTGACTAGATTTGCTCGCATCTTCACAGTTCACTACCATAAAATAACCTTATTCTGAGAACTCTCAGTCTCGAAGTCATGAAGCGTACCAATTACTATATTTGATCTCAACTCCACCGCTCGAATACATAACACATCCCTAATACTCAATTATTCCACCAGGGATACCCCTATAATTCTTTCGTGTTACCAAGCAACTTTGAATATCAGTAGTCAATTCAACAAGAGAGCTTCGCAATACCGGAGAAGCACCCTTAACCCCACACATTGACCTTCCTGAAATGTATACCCTCATCAAGCCACCCTATTGGTGATATCATCTACCTGGTCATCTGAAACGGCCAATGCTGCCTACGAATTTTTGACCTTCCTCCCAGAACTGAACTGTGACCGCACATATGCAGATCTCATCTCTTCACAACATACCGCATATGCCGTGCCATCCTATGATGAATACGAGAACGTCATGCTCCCCTCCGATCCACCAGCAACTGGGCGTACCCAACTAGCCAAGAACTTTCCATTTGATACCATTTAGAAGCAAAATCATTACACATCACCTGCTCCTCATGCCCGTATAAAATACACACTAATCGTAGAAGAAACCATCAGGAACTATCTGAATCACATTTGCACAACACCAAACCGACATGGCCGAATCCTTCTAACTCCACCAAGCTTCGCAGGTCACCAAAACCCAAGAGCATTGCTAAGAAATACCTGTAAAAACTCATTGCCTCTCAAACACCCAAAGAACTAGTCATATCCTTTACCATGCCGATCTGACCTACTACAAAGCTGTCCTATTTATCCAAGTTCCTTCTGACTTACCTGCGAATTGGTACTTCTCTTTGCCATCATACTGCAATTCTCAACCCAGACTCACCACACAAGACCCAAGCATAAAATCGTACTGTCTGGGGTTCATAAGCTGCTGAATACTATCTCAAATATCCCCAAAAGTACCAAATTCAAAATACTTACCCTGAAGAGACTTCCTGCGAATCTAAAGCCATTACTCTCACCTTACTAATACTAATATGTAGAATCCATGATAATGTAGAAATGCCACGGTCTTGACACCCTCCAACGTAAATCTCAGTTCTATCCCAAAACATACCTTGAAGATTCCCAATTGCTATATTTAACATTGAATCCGTCAGATCCATTCTCGAGAGTCATCCACTCTACACAAATCTCAATTGCACCAATCAAGCAGACAAAACTACTTTGCCCCATTGGCCCACCAACATACTAGGAAGTAATCCACACACTGGAAGCAACAAGCAACTCCATACACTGCACCCACTACACCTTTTACAATTACAACTCAAGGTATTCCATGATTCTTATGCACCCATAAAGCATAACACAACCCCTATCCAAAATTTCCTTTATTGAAGTCATTCTCGATCTTAATCCCTACAGGTCATAACTGATTCACCAGTATACCTCGAACCGAACCTAACACATCACATGATCATGCAACCGACTTATCATTAGCAGACTCCCCCACTTGGCTCAAAGCCATTGATCAAAATAAACAATAACTCATAATGACCATACGCTAACCCCGCCGCCATACCACAGTGAGATTTAACTAAATACTTCATAAGCTCATATATAATTCAAACCATTTAACATCCCCAATCATCTCCAACTTCGCATTCACCATTGCAACAGTCGTGCCAACTCCCAAAAGTGGTCTAAACTCAAATTGCAACATATATACATTACTGGTAAAAGAGAACTTGCTACAAAACAACATAAGGATCACACAACCTCAGAACACCTCACGGGAAATAGCCCTGCCTGCTTAGCCTCACACTGATATCTCGCTATACACTTTCGAGGATCATAGCTATTACGTAATCGCTTTACCATCCTACATTAGAACAAACCAATTCCTTCCCTCGAGACATCACAATAAGCGGTAAAAGAACCTGAAGTTGATGGCAGAACTAACACTAGAGCGGTGGTCAAAGAAATCTTGAGCTTCTGGAAGCCCACTCCACCCTCGTCCGACCACCTAAATACCCTCACTTGACACCATGTGCCCCAAGAATGCTACTGAACTGGGCAAAAAATTCACACCTGGAGAACTTTACATAAAGATTCTCCTCCATCAATCTCTATAATACTGTTCTCAAATACTGAGTATGCTACCCCTGGCTACGCGAGTACGCAGGATGCTATCATTTAATATAATAAAGAATGAGTACAAAAACAGCTGGAATGCTACTGGATCACTGGCTAGCCTAAAAGACATCACCAGGAGCTCATAACACAACAAAAGAATCCGCTTCACTCCACAACTGAACAACATAGGAGGTCTTCCCATACACTTACGACTCACGGCCATATGCCAGCTTGAGACAAAAATCAAACACCAATAGTTCTTTCAACATATCCAGCGTACCCCTTTTTTTGTCACAACCAAGCGATATGAACACATCTCACCCTCAAATCACACTCACCACATAGTCATCCAGTCACAAAACCCCACTGATAAGGACAAAAACGGACATATAAGTCCCCAAACACATATGCTCACATAATGAAATCTCAGCACTCAAGCCACAAACATAATCCAGCCTCAAGTCCTCCATACTGGCCCATTATCAACATGCCAAAATCACATCTCATCCATGGAAGTCACAAGCCGTCGATGCACAGCTGACACCGATCTCTGACGTTCACTTTCGAATACATGAAAAGAACTCAAAGAGTTACGTTTTTGGCTAAATAAATGGGTCCGCATGACAAGAATTCAAGAATGTGAGATATTTCCTAAGGGTTATGCAGCCTCTCAAAGATAAGTACAGACATCTCCGTACTGATCATCAACACTCTACTAAACCTGCTCATGACCGGTGAGTCCTATGTAACCTAGCGCTCTGATACCAACTTGTCACAACCCCAAATCTAAACTAGTCATGATGGCGCCTATCGTGGGACTAGGACACCCAAATTAAAACTCAAAACATAAAGCATCTTTCATTTATATCATTATTAAACTGATAATCCCTAAAGGTTTCATTTAATCATTTTTAAACAGATACAGCTACACCGAAGTTAAATACAACCCCCAAGATCCCGTACTCACTGGTCATGAGCATCTATAGAAAATATACAACTCTGAAAAATAAACTCTATAATAATAAGCAGGAGAGAGAGCAGGGTTGCGGACGCGTGCAGCTACCTCACAAAATCTCCGAGAAGTCTCTGGTACAGATACACACCTCACTCTGCCCTAGCACTTGGATCTGCACACAAGGTGCAGGGAGTAATGTGAGTACGCCAACTCAGTAATAATGAAAATAAATTAGGTCTGAGCAGTAAGAAACACATAAAGTCAAATCATCATTTCACAATAAGCACAATCTTTCTCTCCAACAGTGTATATGTTAACTCATCACGCTTAAAAGCCGATTTTAGTAAAAATCATTAGGGAATATACTTGCCAATAGTTTCAACATAACTTTCAAAAAGTTTAGTGTAAAAATGATAAAAATCATAAAAAGCCTCTCGGGAAAAACATATTTCATAAGTTGAGAGTGAAAGTGGTAAATTCATAAGTAGCCCCCCGGGCAAAACATGTATCAGAAACTGCCTCTCGGGCATAACATCACTCAGAATCAGCCTCTCGGGCATACCTCACAGTCACTCATAATCAGTCCCTTGGGAAACCTCACAGTCATTCAAACCTCGCAATCACTCTTCACTCGGCACTCGACACTCGCACTCAATAGGTACATGCGCTCAATGGGGGTGTGTATAGACTCCGGAAGGGATCCTTCCCAAGCGCTAATATCAAGCCACCTCGTGGAATATCATATCCTCACAATCAGGCCCTCGGCCTCACTCAGTCAGAAACTCTCAAAAATCCACTCAGGCCAAAAACATCATTTTATATCTCAAAATAGTATAAAAAAGGCTGGGTTTCGAAATCAGTTAAACATAACATGACTGACTGTAAACCATAAGTCAACACCATGAGGAATAGCAGTAAAAGCCCCCAAGGGGTCTATACAGGTCGGCACAAGGCCCCAAACATGGCTTACATCCCAAATATAATAATAGTCTGAAAATACAATTTAAAATATGATTTAAAAAGTAAATACGCAACTCAATATTTGCCACGGGAAGGACCAAGTCCAAATCCCCAATCAATGCACGCCACACACTCGTCATCCAGCATGTGCGCCACTCTGAAAATAGTGAGAAAGTACAAGGTTCGGGGTAACATACCCTCGGGACAAGATTTACAGTCATTACCTACCTCAAACCGGCCCAAATACTAATTTGCGATGCTGTTGCCTCTTGAATCGGC
The DNA here is from genome assembly GCA_005239505.1 of Nicotiana paniculata. NCBI lineage: Eukaryota > Viridiplantae > Streptophyta > Magnoliopsida > Solanales > Solanaceae > Nicotiana > Nicotiana paniculata. Next base: position 48,001 of record ML352586.1, on the reverse strand, counting down.
TCCCGACTGCTCCGAATCTAACCAAACGAGATTAATATCATCAATATATGCTAAAGGAGCAAAGATTACTCAAAAAACTATCATTTTTAACCAAAATTCCCGAAATTGGCCAAACCCGACCCTCGGGCCCACGTCTCGAAATTCTATAAAAATCGCATCACAAGAATTCTTATCATTTCCCGAGTCTACACATATAAAATGCATCAAAAACTGACAAAATTGACCCCTATATTTCTTAATTATAAGTCTCAATTGCCCAAGCCCTAAACTCCCAATTGCTCCCAAAAGCCTCAGCCCGCATGCAAAATATGATGAAAGTGCCAAAAATTCGCGAAGGCTGGAATTTATACTAACTGCCCAGTGGTTCCACACCTGCGGCCACATATGCGCACCTGCGGATCTGCACCTGTGGTCCCAGGTGCGCACCTGCAGAAAACACTATAAAAGGCCAGTCTCCACACCTGCGATCAAACTTCCACATATGCGGCTTCGCAGGTGCGGTAAAAACCTCGCACCTGAGGAACTCCTCCAACCCACCAAAAACTGCATTTGTGATGAGTTGTCCGCTTCTGCGGGCCCACACCTGCAGTACCCTATCCGTAGGTGCGTTAACACCAGCACCTGCAGCATCAGCTGCTATTTTCCAACTTTAAATCCCCCAATGGCTATCCAAAATCCCCCTGAGCCCCTCGGGACCCCAACCAAACATGCCAACACATCCCATAACCTTATTCAAACTTAGTCGAGCCTTCAAAACACCAAAAACAACGCAAAAACATCAAATTCACCTCGGATTCAAGCCTATGAACTTTGAGATTTCTAAATTTCGCCAAAGATGCCGAAACCATCCAAAACACGTCCGATTAACCTGAAATTTTGCACACAAATCCAAAATGACACTAAGAACCTATTCCAACTTCCAAAATTCCATTCCGACTCCGATAGCTAATTTTTCCACTGCCGACCGGAAATCGCCAAAAACTCAAATTCTCCAATTCAAGCCTAATTCTACTCCAGACATTAAAACCACATTCGAAACACACTCCTAAGTCCTAAATCACCTAACGAAGCTATCCGAACCATAAAATCCACATTCCGAGGTCGTTTACTAATAAATCAACTTTCAGTTGACTTTTCCAACTATTGAACCAAGTTAAGAGACTAAGTGTCTCATTTCTCTCCACAAATCGCTCCGGACCCGAGCCAACCAATCTAACACAACATAATGAAGCTGAACCACATATAATGAAGCAGAAACGGGGGAAACGGGGCTATTACTCTCGGAACAACCGGTCGGGTCGTTACATCAATGAAGACTCATCTTCCAACTTACTTCTGAGCAATCTCTCTTACTAGAAAAACTAAATTACTTACATAAACAGAAAGATAATGTATTCACAGCTATCGTATACAATATTAATGATTTAACTCTTCTCACTCTGTCAATCTTGGGGAAACCTCTTTTCGATAACTCTTAAAGGCTATTCTTCTGTAGTTTGCACTCTTTCTGCTAGCTGATTTTTTCCCATTGTCATTGTACTTCGAGTTTAACTTAAACACTTTGGTTTCTAACACGTGTTCGATATTTCAAACTATCATCCACTCACTAGAGTTAATCTGGCTAAGTGAATCAAATCTTACCTCTACTAGCTCTGCTGAAATCGCTAGTTCACTGTATCTACTCAAAACTCACTTACTATTCTATTACTAAATACTTGCTAGTATCATGTTTTCTTGTTCTACTTTGAATAACTAAAGTGAAGCATAAGCTTATTTTTAACTTCCCTCACCATCCGACCTTATTCTACGGTCGCATACTATCTCTTTTTTTTAACTATGTACATGGGTTACACTTAGGGAAATTTCATTTGTCTCAAACTAAATTGGAATATCTAACCCCTAAACTTTCTATACACTTCAAAACCACACCAGACTATAAACATCTAGGGGAATCACTTAGTCACATAGCCTAAGGGGGAACTGTCATATCTTTTATCTCACAATAATAACTTCTTCATTTAGTAACTTACTAACATGGTACTTTCTAGTTCTGATTTGAATAAATGTGAACAACTTAAAATCATTCCCTGAAATTCAGTATCGGCTGCTCTTGGTTCTCATTTAGTACATCATATCTTCTTAATCATATGCATGCGTACAAAAAAATTGTTGGTAATGACCAATGTTTCTAACTCCTACGTGTTTTTCCCTTAGGCCATTTTTCTATCCAAAATTATATGTCTGCTCAGTTCAATTGTTAACCTGTTACACTATGTGGTCTGACATCTGGACTATCATCATCCAACATGTAGCACCATTTCCAAGAATTAAAAGTGAAATTGTTTCATGAGGTAAAACACATATGGATACACTACCATACACAAACTTGTCCTTCAGAGTATACCATCATTTCATAAATCACTTCATGTACCATCCGGTGAATCTTGGGTCTTAATGAAAAACTAAAATGTGTGAAGATTTCTCTATTATCAATGTCACTTACATTTTTTTAGCAGCCATAAGCATCACTATATACTCACAAGTCACGAGAATTTGGATACACTGAAAATTGGAGATATGGTAACTGAATACTGACATACTGAATAACAAGATTCTTGCTAACTGATAGACTGTATAACTGGTAACTAAGGTAAACTAATAACCATAAAACATGATAACTGATTTTGTACTTTCTACTAAGGTTATTCTCTAATCTGTACTATTATCCATTGCATCCCACATTCAACATCTTCTCAATTAATGAAGTACTGAAAACACTGACTGTCTGAATTACTAAAAGACTCTAAAGTAATGATAATGTCACGAAAGAACTGGGGCTCACCAAATAGTTGGTACGAGAATCCTAGCGCTCTGAATCGCCAACTACCTGTAAATCATTGCATGCATCATGAGATGCAGGCGTCGGGTAAAAAGGACGTCTGTACAATTAATTGCACTGGTATGTAAAGCAACTGAAAGAAAGAACTATAACTAGTGAAACTAAAACTGAGCTGATAATTGAGAACATATATCTAACTGAAATGATAATTGCTTAAACTAAAACTGCATTGGTAACTGATAACTAATAACTGAAATGATAATTGATAACTCATAACTTAACAAAGGAAGTAAGGATATGAATACTCCTTCTTCTAAATGATGAACAACCTGTTTATCTGAATAAACTACGGCCTCGGGCCCAAGTATACGAATACATAACTACAGCCTTAGGCCCATAAATTCATAAAGCATAAACTACGACCTCAGGCCCAAATATGCATAAAGCATATAAACTACGACCTCATGCCCAAATACAGGTGTTCAACATTGAGGGATCTAAATTTAGGAACTGGAAATCATACTGCAGTATGTGATGCTGAAATATTGAATCATATTGAGTTGCATGATACTAGAATACTGAATAAGACTAGACTGAGACATGTATTCTTGAACTGATTATGAAAACTGAAACTTTAATTGTTTATGATATGCTGAGTAATCTAGAATGAGACTCATTGGAATTAAACCCAAGTATTTATTGGTTAAACACCGATCTCATAACGTTCAGAATGAAAGTCATGCACGATTTATGAAGCTAGATAATAGAAGTTCTGCAACTATTGAACTAGGCTTAACTATATTTCTGAGGCAAGTAGTAACATCGTAAAAGAAACATAGTGCAGGGAGAATCATTAACATTCCCAAACATAGAGAGTCAGCGCCTTAACTTCCTGTTCTTAAGCGTAAAACAAAATTCGACGATCCTCTCATCTTTAATCTATATCAATACAAGTCAAAGTGATCCATATTAGCAATAATCCTCATGTTTTGGCCACTTAGACATTTTATCAAACATTTGGTGGGAATAAAGATTCATAGCCCTTATTAATGGTGTTTCTACACCCAACAACCCATTATCTTTATACTAGCTAATTTAAAAATCTCAAATTGATATAATCAATATCATTCTTCATTACCCATAAGATAAACAACATCCCTAACCAGTAACTAATAATCAACAACCCAAACTTATAATCGTTCATGCTTTTCTATCAAACTAATCAACTCATATCTCATGAACTTAGAGTATTAATCATTAATCCAATGTATTAACTAATTAGAGGGTGAAGATATTACCTTTTGACGTTCAATCCTCTTGAATTTGAGTTCTAGGGTTTCTTTTCTCAACAATGATTCCCTAATCGATTATCTAATGATTTGGAGGGTTTAACCATGTAATAAGGTTTTGGAGAATTTAAATTAACTTAGAATCACCATTAGAACTTACCTTGGATGGTGGAGGGACCTTTGAGGAGTTAGGTTCTTGAGAGCTTCCCTTTCTAGAGCAAGTTTTTGTGTTTTAGGGGTGTGAGGGACGAAGTAGGGCTTTAAAAATGACCCCCATGCGCACCTGATGACCCCAACTCTTCACCTAATGCATAGAAAGGTAGTAGCATTGCCACAAGTGCGCGACCGCGCACGGGACCATCCGGGCGCGCATACTGCACATTGCTCAGAAATACTCATAGGACCTTATGCAAAGAGATCCGTTCGGGCTCCACAATATATCGTTGGAAAGCTATTTCAATTGAATACAACCTTCATGTTTTCATTTTTCCTAAATTATTTACAAATTTTTCCTACATTCTGCTCCAAGACAGACCTTTTCTAAACTTATTCGATTTTATCGAATCTTATGCACTTCACTCTTCGTCTTGATTCCAAAATAACTATTTCAACCCATACTCATACCGATATAAATTCACATGTCCAAAATATAATATTACTACTCATTTAACACATTCATACGTAAGCCAAATTTACGGGGTGATGCAGATGCATTGAGGCTAAGGCTTTTTCCCTTCTCTTTACGGGGGAATGTTTTAGATTGATTGGAATGACTACCAAACCATTCCATTTGTACTTGGGATGATTTGGCCAAAAAGGTTATCTCTAACTCTCTGGGGCACATGGCTACACTTCGAGATGAGATTTTGGCATTCAAGAAAGAGCCGAGTGAACCACAACACCATATTTGGGAGCAATATTGAACAATGGTCAGGGAATGTCCAACAACGATATGATAGAAAACATGATTCAACAAACCTTCTATTGTTGGATTAAGACAACCAATCAATGTGTAGTGAATCAACTTACCGGTGGTAACTTTCTATGACTATGTTATATGCACGCGTGTGATATTTTGGATGAAATGGCAGAAACATCATCGACCTGGAAATCCCGGGCTAATGTTCTACAAGGTGATCCGAACGTGATGCACCTTCAAAAAGAGTTGCATGACCATGGGAAAACCATGGTCTAATTGACAACTACCATGAATCAACTAGCAAAGGCTCACAAGTGCACAATCGAGGGGTCCACAAGTGCACAATCGAGGGGAGAATTATGTGCAAGAGGATAGTGGTTTTGATCAAGATGATTCTCACAATGAAAAAGAAGAGGAGGTGCAATAAGTGACCAACTTTCAAGGGCAAGGAAACAACTTCCAAGGACGGAACCAACAACAATGGAGACCCCAAAAAAATCAAGACAATTGGAATTCTAACAACCAAGGAAATTGGAGTGGTGGCAACAATCAAGGGAATTGGCATAACAACAACAATAGAAAATTAGAGATGCAATAATCAAGGAAATTTTTTTTGTGTGTGTGGAGGGAGGGGGAGTAACAATCAAGGCGGATGGAACAATAATCAAGGCAATCATCAACAACCGAACAACCCGCCTCCTTATCCCACCCATGGTCCCAATTCTTCAAACAATGAGATGGGGAGTATTGAGAATATGTTCAACCAAATGATGGAAAAGAATGTTGATTCGGATGCCCAACTTGCCTCACACCATATCGATCCGCAACTTACAAATGAAAATGGGGAAAATCTTTCAAGCTCTAGATTCTCGTCCTAAGCGGGCACTACCAAGTGACGCGGTAGTAAACCCAAAGGGTGGAAACAACACGAGGCATGCCATGGTCATTACTACAAGAAGTGGAAGAGGTGGGAATGCACCTACCTCAAGTCAATGGAAACTTGTGGATGATGAGAAAGTGGTACAAGAATAAGAGATATCAAACAATGTGGTGCAATAAAATGATGAAGTTCAGACTGATATTAATAATAGTGAGGAAGAGACTCAAGAGGAGGAGAACCCGTCTAGGGATCACATTATTGACATACCGGAGCCGGTAGTGCAAAAGGCTAAGGCACCATTGCCTAAGCCTCTACCTCCATACCCTCAAAGACTTTCCAAGAAAAATTGAGAGAATCAATTCAACAAGTTCATTCAAATGATTGATAAATTTATTTTTCCGGCGGATTTTTCCATTCTAGATTATGAAGTTGATTATGAGGTGCCGATTATTCTTGGGAACCCTTTCCTTTCTACGAGGAAGGCTCATTGTGATGTTGAAGCGGGAGAACTTACATTCCAGTTTGGTGATAAAAAAGTGGTCTTCCATGTGTGTAAGTCCATGCGGCAACCAAATAGCAATGAGGTGTGCTCTTTTGTGGATTTGGTGACTGATGTTATTGTTGATGAATCAAGTGCTAGGATCAATGTTGGTGATATGTTGGATGTCATCTTGATCAACTTCGATGATGACGAGATGGATGGATTCATGGAATGTGTGAAATATTTGCAAGGAATGGGGTCGTACAACTATGCACCCCAAAAAATTAACCTTGGATCTTGAAAATAGGACAACTCCTCCTACAAAGACTTCTATTGAAGAGCCTCCTACCTTGGAGTTGAATCCATTCCCTCCACATCATCAGTATGAATTTCTTGATCCTTGTTCTATTTTACTGGTTATTCTTTCCTCTTGTTTGACTAACGTGCAGGTAGACTCCACTTTGGCGGTGCTACAAAAGAGGATGAAGTCTATTGGGTGGACTTTGGCGGATATTTGGGGGATAAGCCCCGCATTTTTCATGCATAAGATCAACTTTGAGGAAGGGGCCAAAACATCTATTTAACATCAAAGGAGACTCAATGAACCTATGAAAGAAGTTGTCAAGAAGGATATTATCAAGTGGTTGGATGTCGGGGTTGCCTACCCCATCTCCGATAGTTCGTGGACATCTCCGATTCAATGTATCCAAAATAAGGGGGCATGACGGTGGTCACCAATGACAATAATGAGTTGATTCCTTCAAGAACGGTGATTGGATGGAGGGTGTGTATGGACTATCGCAAGCTCAACATAGTCACAAGGAAGGATCATTTTCCACTTCCTTTCTTAGATCAAATTCTTGATAGATTGGCCAGACGTGCTTTCTATTAATTTATTGATGGGTATTCGGGCTACAAAAAAATTCATATTGCTCCGGAGGATCAAGAGAAAACAACCTTCACATGTCCCTATGGTACTTTTTCCTTTACGAGGATGTCATTTGGTTTGTGCAATGCACCGGCGACTTTTCAAAGGTGTTTGACGGCTATTTTCACGGACATGGTGGAGGACTACCTTGAAGTTTTCATGGATGACTTCTAGGTGGTTGGAGATTCTTTTTGATGGTTGTACTGCAAATTTGGATAAAGTGTTGGCAAGATGTGAAGAAACAAATTTGGTGCTCAATTGGGAGAAGTGTCAATTCATGGTCGAGGAAGGCATTGTCCTTGGCCAAAATCTCAAAGAATGGAATTGGAGTTGACAAGGCAAAGATTATGGTGAATGCTAAACTTCCACCTCCAACTTCGGTAAAGGGTGTGCTGAGTTTCATAGGCCACGCGGGTTTCTACCGGCGCTTCATCAAAGATTTCTCTAAGGTGGTGAATCCACTGTGCAATCTTCTTGAGAAGGATTCTAAGTTCAACTTCAATGATGATTGCATGAGAGCTTTGGAATTGTTGAAGTTCAAGTTGACAACTACTCCCATCATCACTGCTCCAAATTGGAGTGTCGAATTTGAACTTATGTGTGATGCAAGTGACGTAGCGGTTGGGGATGGTTTGGGGAAACGCATTAACAAAATTTTCATCCGGTAAGACCATGAATATTTCCCAAGTAAACTACACCGTATGGAGAAAGAGCTCCTCGACATTGTGTTTGCAGTTGAGCAGTTTCGCCCGTACTTGATGGGTGCAAAGGTCATTGTCGATAAGGATCATGCGGCGTTTCGTTATCTTATGAGCAAGAAGGACTCCATAGATCGGTTGATGAGATGGGTGATTTTGTTTCAAGAGTTTGATATTGACATCCAAGATAGAAAAGAGAGTGAAAACCAAGTGGCGGACCACTTGTCTCATTTGGAGGAGGAAAGGAGGCCGCATGATGGCCTTGAAATCAGTGACTCTTTCCCCGATGAGCAACTCTTGGCTATTTCAATGAAAGAGGTATCATAGTTTGCGGATATAGCAAATTTCCTTGTGTATGGAATCATCCCGGATGAGTTCTCTTCAAACCAAAGGAAAAATCTCAAAGGGGATTGTCAAGATTATTATTGGGATGAACCATATCTCTTCCGGATTTTCATGGATGGGGTGATTAGAAGATGTGTACCATAAGAAGGGCAAGGTGAAATTCTTGGGGATTGTCATTCTTCTCCATATCATGGTCATCATGGTGGAATAATAATGGCGGCCAATGTGCTGAGTTGCGGTTTTTATTGACCCACTCTCTACAAAGATGCTAGTGAGCTAGTGAAAATATGTGATGAATGCCAAGGGGCCGGTGGAATCTCAAAGAAAAATGTAATGTCTCTCATTACCATTTTGGAGATTGATATTTTTGATGTGTGGGGTATTAACTTCATAGGTCCTTTTGTGAGTTCTGGTGGAAACACCTACATCTTGGTCGCGGTGATTACGTGTCCAAATGGGTTGAGGTCGTTTCTCTATCCAACAATGAGGCGAGAAGTGTGGTGGTGTTCTTGAAGAAGAATATTTTCACACGGTTTGGTACTCCGCGGGAAATTATAAGCGATGGGGGTTACATTTTTGCAACAAGGTTTTCGACACTTAACTTAGCAGGTATTGTGTTACTCATAAAGTCATGACTCCCTATCATCCACAAGCTAGTGGTCAAGTGGAAGTTTCCAACTAGAAGATAAAGAGTATTTTGTCCAAAACGGTGAATTCTAATCGGACGGATTGAGCCAAGAAGCTTGATAATGCACTATGGGCTTATCAGACGAATTACAGAACACTTATCGGAATGTCACCATACTATTTGGTGTCCGGGAAAGTTTGTCACCTTCCGGTGGAACTTGAGCACAAGGCCTTGTGGGCTCTAAAGAAGTTGAATCTTGATTGGGATGTAGCAGCTAACTTGAGGGTTGCACATTTGAATGAATTGGATGAATTCCGATACCACGCTTATGCAAGTTCGTCCTTGTACAAAGAAAAGATGAAATAGATGAAATATCTTCATGACAAATACATTTGGAACAAAAATTACCAGGTGGGCGATCTTGTATTGTTGTTTAACTCAAGGTTGAGGATCTTTCCTGAGAAGCTAAAGTCTAAACGGAGTGTTCCTTTTGAAATAGTGGGGTTGACACCTTTTGGTGCATTGGACTTGAAGAACAAAAACAATGAAGTATTCCGAGTCAATGGTCACCGGGTGAAGCACTACTTGGGAAAAATTGAAGATAGCCACATTGTGGCGGTCATTCATTTCAATTAATTGCTATTCTGCGTCGTTCCGCGATTTTATATCAAGCGCTTCTTGGGAGGAAACTCTTTTTCCTTTGGTAGTTAGGTGTTATTTTTGTTCTAACTTGATTTGAAGTGTTCTACAGGGTTGAGTGTGACTTACAGAACTGTGGCCAAAAATGTGGCTAAGTGTTGAAAGAAGTGCGGACCGCAGTTTATTTGTGTGAACTGCACAATTTGGAATGTTGTAGCAAAAGAGCAATGCGGTCCGCACAATTATCTTGCAGACTGCACAAATGAGAACAGAAAATACAAACTCTGAACTTTGAACCTGTCAGAAAAGAGGTCGATGTGCGACCGCAGATGAATCTGCAGCCACACACAAAATTGTGCGGACCGCATATGAGATGTGACGAGCTCGAAACACACACTTAAATTATGCTCGCTAATCAAATATAGTATAGTAAAATATTATATCCATAGAGATTGGATTTAAACAGTATTCTCATAGTTCCTAGATAGGTTGCTATCCAAGATGATCAACAATTGACATTTATAAGATGTCTAACTAAAATTAACTGAGAAGTGAAAACTATTGACTGATGACAATCGAAATAAAGATAAGCAAAGAAGTTATCAATGGGAGAAAAATAGGGGTTGATAGGGTAGGTGAAGAAAATTATTTGGGATCAAACTCTAGATAATCCACTTCTAATATTTAAGTGAGTCTCTCGAATTCACTCAATTATCAGTTCAAACGCTCAGCAAAAACTCCTATCTCGATTAAGTCTTAACCTCACAAGATGAACCAATTTAAGCACGTGAAGATATGCAAGAATGCATAGTGGATTGGTCTTTAGGAGAAAATCTCTTAATTATCCTCCTAACTAGGTTTAATCAAAGGTTCAACTAGACTATTTCGATTACTAAGAAGAGTTAATGAACTCAACAAACAATATAACGCAAAGATATCACAAGCTATGCCTCTCTCGATTACATGAACAAGTGAATATAGATGCCAAAATTAAATCATCCAAAAATGCTTCAATACATAAAAATTAGAGATATAATCCATAAACAATCATCAATACACCAAATCCATCAAATCCTAAAAAGAACTACTCTATTTAGGTATGGGGTAATTCATCACAAATATAAAGAAAAGCATTGTCACGACCCAAAATCTCTCTGAAGGAGTCGTGATGGCACCTAGTCTCTAAGACTAGGTAAGCCTAACATTAATAGAAATAACGACAATATTTACTAACTTCGAACAATTCCGAAATAGAACTCTCTAAACAATTTATAATCCCAAAACCGGTAGTACAAGTCATAAGCCTTTCTAGGAGTAGTTGTACAAAATGAATACATCATTGTTCCAGAACAAAAGGAAACAATGGAAATAAGTACAATAGAAGGTGACTCTGAGACCTGCGAATGGAGCATCAGGTTTACCATGAGCCTCCACAGCAACGATCCACACAGCTACTAACGACTAAATACCTAGATCTATACAAAAATGTACAGAGTGTAGTATGAGCACACCATAGCGGTGCCCAGTAAGTATCAAGACTAACCTATGTGGAGTAGTGACGAGGAACAGTAAACACACCTACTGGTCTAATTAGCTGAACAAGATATGATAATAAACTAACAAAATAAAGATTACAAAGCAACACCAATAGCAGGAAGAAATCAAATTACAAACAGTAGAGACGATAAGGGGAAAACACGGATGGTAGCGAAAATTAACCAAGTAAATTAACACCAACATAGCTAGGATACAGAAAAGTAAAAATGTGCTTAAACAAGGAAAACAATGTTAACTCAACCAATCGCATCATTCCTAATACACATTTCCGACCATCCCAATCCTTGAAATCTCATATCATAAATCTCAGTTTCCAAACCCTTAGCACACATGGCACCTTGTGCCCACATACTTCCATCTCACTTTGCACAACAAAATCCACGTACTACCCAAAGCATAATATCCGCAACCAATGCAATTAAGACGCCCAAGGAGTCTCATTTATATAACATAAAATAAATTTTTAGTTTCTAAACCAGTCAAGAAATCAGCGAGAAAAGAGGAAATTATTTTTTTTTTTAAACATTTGAATTAAGAAAATACCCTTTTCAAATAAAATACAACATGAAATAAGATATTGCCTTTAACATAGGATTTATTAAATTAAAACTTAATAAAAATTCCTTTTTAAGTAAAATCAAATCTCAAATGAGTTAAGGAAATTTAATTGAGAAAATAATTGAAACAAAATATAAAATATATATATATATATATATATATATATATATATTGCGAGTTCAAATTTAAAAGGTCATACAAAGTAGCGTAATATGAATTCCTTTATTTTAAATAACTATATTACTAATAACTTAGTAAGACAGGAGGAAATGATTCAATGTAGTAAATTTACTTTGAAAAATAAATCACCAGAGTAATAGTTTCAGGAAAAGAATTCAAGGAACAACGGCTAGTCAATAAGTCAATGTCAATAACCCGATCCTCAAAGCTCAGTGAAACCCGAAATATAAATTATTAAAGTCATGTACAAATGAACTAGGGTCTTATCAGTATCCAGCTATAACCAATCCCTGAGTGAAATGTAAAACTACCGAATAACTTGCACAGTCAGAAAGGAACGCATAAGTACATATATTGATACAGCGTGCATCCCGATCCCATCAATCCTCCCTTATTCCTCCTTAACAATTACATTAATAGAAAATGATATATATATATATATATATATATATATATATATATATATATATATATATATATATATATATATATATATATATTGCGGTGTGCAACTCAATCCTCCCTTATTCCTCCTTAACAATTACAAAAACAGTAAATGATATTTAATATGTTGCGGCGCACAAACTGATCCCACCAGTCCTCCCTTATTGCTCCTCAATATATCACTCTTATTCCTCATGTTGCGGCGTGCAACCCGATCCCACCTGTCCACCGTTATTACTCATGTTTTGGCACGCAACCCGATCCAACCAAACATTAGTTTAAATCAACAACAACAACCAATCCACAACTCAATTACCAGAATTTCTACTACCAAGAGTATGAGTACATAACAACAAAAGAATCACGTAAAAATCAAAGGAATACAACAACCTTTACATAAACAACAAGACATGTAAGGCACGTGATAACTACACAGGTAATCACAACAATTTAGACATGTAGCATATATGCACAGAGTCATAGAGAAACTCACATTAAGAAGTAACAAAACAACAAGGAAGGCAATAACTTCAACTAAGGAAAATAAGGCCAACAACGAGCAAGAGGTAAATAAATGCTAACAACATCATATTGAGCATGTAAGTGAATCCTAACAACAAGATACCACATAGTATGACAATTTGATCAAAGGCATGGAAAAATACTAGACAATCTAACCGGTCAACACCACATATAAACTGTGTATCCACTCGTCACCTTGCATACACAGCTTTCACATATCGAGGTAGCACAAGTGACTCAATTCCTAAGGGGTGGTTTCCCCCACACAAGGTTAGGCAAGATACTTACCTCAATAGTGTAAATTCCTACTCCGGGATGACCTCATCTCAGGACCCGGTCTCCAAAGGCTCTGAATCTAACCATAATCATATTAATACCATCAACATAGGCTAACGAATCGAATTTCACAATAAAAACTACTTGCCAAAAGTCTGAAATCAGCCAAAACTCTACCCCTGGGCCCACATCTTGAAACCAGTCAAAAATGATAGAATTATAAACCTCGTTCTCTCCCGATTTTAACCATATAAAATTCGTCAAAATCAGACTCTGTTTAGTCCCTCAAATCCTCACCTCAAACCCTCAAAAACTGAAGCCCTAACTCCCTTCATTTCATTTTGAAATCATCAATCAAATCCCAAAAATGAAGATGGATTCATGAAATATAACTGAAACCGAGTAGAAAACACTTACCCCAATTCATATGGTGAAAATCGCCTCCGAAGTCACCCAAATCCGAGCTCCCCAATTTAATATATGACCGAATGAACAAACCCTTGTTTTATATATTTTTCTGCCAGCTATTTTGCATGTTTCTCGTGCCAAACAATCTAGAAACTCGCTTTTTATGCCTCCAATGGATTCCTTGTAAAATTATATTCAAGTTAGGCTTTTGAATCACTCAATTTGACCTTAAAATGAAGGAGATATGTTGGTTTTAATATTTTTAAATAGTGCGGAGTTTTAAATACGCTGCTAGTGGCAATTCCGTAATTAATCCAAAAAATCTGACAGCCTAATTCTTAGTAAAATAACCATAAAATCCTCATACGATGCCCAAATTTGATGATTCTTTTTGCTACGATATAGATCTAATGCTTCAATCAAAAAAGAAATCGGAGCTCATTTGTTCAATATGTGTAACGACCCGGTCGGTCGTTCCGTGAGATTTGCCATGTTTTCCCCGTTTCTGCTTTATCATATGTTGCTTAGCCTATTTATGTTGTTTTGGGTCGGTTGGTTTGGGTTCAGAGTGGTCGTGGTGAGAACTGAGACACTTAGTTTCTTAAATTAGCTTATTAGTTGAAAAAGTCAACTGGAGTTGACTTATTGGTAAATGACCCCGGAATGTAGATTTTATGGCTCAGACAGCTTCGTTAGGTGATTTGGCAGTTAGGAGTGTGTTCGGAATGAAGTTTTGATGTCCGGTGTAGAACTAGGCTTGAATTGGCGAAAGTTAGTTTTTTGGCGATTTCCGGTTGGCATGGGAAAATAGGCTATCTGGGTCAGAATGGAATTCTGGAAGTTTGAGCAGGTTCATAATGTCATTTTGGATATGCATGAAAATTTTCAGGTCATTCGGACGTGTTTTGATTAGTTTCGGCATCATTGGCGGAATTTAGAAGTTTCAAAGTTCATAGGCTTGAATTTGATGTGATTTTGGTGTTTTTGCATTGTTTTTGGTGTTTCGAAGGCTCGACTAAGTTTAAATGATGTTATGGGGTGTGTTGGTAGGTTTGGTTGAGGTCCCGGGAGCCTCGGGTATGTTTCAGGTGGTTAATGGAGTGTGTTTGGCCTTAAAAGATTGTTGTTGCTGCTGTATTTTCTTGGTCTGGTTTCCTTATATGTGATCACAATGGTGTGGCTGCGATCACATAGGCTTATTGGTGAGGCAGCAGAAATCGTTATATGCGATTGCTTTTAGTGGTCCGCGATCGGGAAGTGAGAGAAGCCAGAGCAGTGCGGTCGCGTTAGGTGCAATACGATCGCACAGTGTGGGCGCGTGTGGAAGGGGGGTGTTTGGTTACTCTATGCGAACGCGATTGGGTGGACGCGATCGCACAGAGGGAGGAGAGCCAATGTTTCACGAATGCATCCCTCGTGATGCGAACGCACTGAAGAAGTATTTATTGCTGGGCAGTGTTTATAAAAGCCCTTTCTTACAAATTTTAGTCTATTTTCCTCCATTGTTGAGCGGGTTTGGAGCTCTTTGAGAGGGATTGAAAAGGAAATCGAAGAGAAACACTTGGAGGAAAGATTTTTGACTTCATAACTCGATTCTATGTTGTTTTTTAAGTAATTAAACCGGAAATTTGTTGGATTTAAACCCAAAATTGGGGAGGTTAGGTGCATGAGAATTGGAAATTTCTTTTGATGATTTGAGTGGGCAATTGTGGTCCGATTTTGGTGTTCTTGGTATGTATAAAATCGTGAGAGGATGAGGATTCTTGTGACGTAAATTTTATAAAAATTTCGAGACGTGGGCCCGGGGCTCAGGTTTGGCCAAATTTCGAGAATTGTGTCTAAATTGATAGATTTCGATTGGGTTTTGTTCCTTTAGCGTATATTGATGATGTTAATCTGGTTTTGGTTAGATTTGGAGCAATCGGGAGCCGAATCGAGGGGCAAGAGCATCGCAGAGTAGCTTTTGGGCTGTTTTGAGGTAAGTAACGACTGTAACTCTAAACCTGAGGGTATGAAACCCCGGTATTTTATATTATTTTGGTAAATGAGGTGACGAACATGCTAGGTGACGAGCGTGTGGGCGTGCACCGATAGGGATTGTGACTTGGTCCGTCCCGTAGCGACTATTAAGCCGTGTATTCGATTTGAAACCTTACGATATCCTGTATTTTAGAAATTTATACTTGTTTATGGGTTGTGAGCCATGTTTGGGGCCTTGTGCCAACCTGCTTAGACTCTCAGAGGTACTTCTACACTATTCTTACACTATCCTGATAGAACAATTGTGAACTCAGTCATGTTTTTTACTTGTTGTTATTTTCGTTGTTATCACATGGTTTTGAAACTCTAAGAGGTATTTATGGCTGAGTCCCGTGAGTTGAGATGAATTACCCAAGTGGCTTGTGAGGATGACTGAGTGAGTCCG
The DNA here is from genome assembly GCA_005239505.1 of Nicotiana paniculata. Taxonomy (NCBI): domain Eukaryota; kingdom Viridiplantae; phylum Streptophyta; class Magnoliopsida; order Solanales; family Solanaceae; genus Nicotiana; species Nicotiana paniculata. The sequence goes on along the minus strand of ML352586.1, from coordinate 31,985 downwards.
AGAGCCGTGTATGTGAGGATAGTTATGGATTGGGCTGCACGCCGCAGCAATATATATATTATGTATGGATTGAGCTGCACCCCGCAGCAATGTATATGTTATATATGGATCGGACTGCACGCCACAACAATACATATATTAGATCGGGCTGCATGCCATAGCAATATAGTGCTTAGGCTGTAGGAGCCCCTCCGGATTCTATACACCCCAGTGGGCGCAGTCGACTATTATATGGATCGGCATGCACGTCGCAGCGTATGTTATATGGATCGAGCTGCACGGCNTATATATATATATATATATATATTAGCACAGGTGTTTAAGTGAGAGCATGAGATTCTGATAATGGAGTCACGAGTGACTGAGAGGCTTGCCCGAGAGGCTTTATTGTGAGTGATACTGTGCCCGAGGGGCCTATATTTTTATGAAACTACTGTCTTCACTCTTCTTTACACTGAGCCTCTAATGATAATGTTGGACAAATGTTTTTATACAAGATTTTAAATGGAAACTGGAGTTTTATGAAATATTCGGAAATGTAGAATCCTGACTTGATTTACTTACTCCCACAGTTACTTATTATATGGATTTACATGATTTATAAATACTCGTCACTACTCTCAAGTTTTTAGTTACTTTGATTACTTACTGAGTTGGCGTACTCACATTACTCCTTGCACCTCTGCGTGCAGATCCAGGTACCGGACCATCTCACTAGTTGATTTTCAGACGTGCTTGGAGTTGTTCGAGGATTGAGGTAGCTGCTCAGCGTCCCCAGCTCACCTCCTTTCCTTTCCTCAATTCATAGTTTTTGTCTTTTGTACTTCAAGCTTTGTAGTAGCAAGTCACCTTATTGTACATTTTATTTATAGTCCTAGATGCTCATGACAGTTGACTCCAGGTTTTGGGGTAATGTATAAATTATTTATCTCATTTTGCTATTTAAAATCTGCTAGTTTTGGGAAATTATGAAATATTATGATAGTCTATAATGGTTGGCTAGCCTAGTTCTATGATAGGCGCCATCACGGCCGGCTTAGGATTTGGGGTCGTGACAAGTTGGTATCAGAGCCTAGGTTACATAGGACTCAACGGTCATGAGCAGGTTTAGTAGAGTCTTGCAGATCGGTACGGAGATGCCTGTACTTATCTTCGAGAGGCTGCAGAATCCTTAGGAAAAATCTCATTTTTCTTGAATTCTGTCGTGTCATTTTGTTGATTCTGGAAATCTAAACTTCTGTTGTTTCATTCTCTGGTGAGGACTCGCGCTACCCACCAGGGTGATCAGCCACTAACTAGACCAGCGAGGGGTCGAGGCCGTGGTAGAGGTAGGGGGCCAGCCCGTGTGGTAGCCAGGGAAGTACCAGTTGATCCCCTTATTATTCAGGAGCAGATCCCTACCGCAGATACTCCAGCGGGACAGGCTCAGGCACCGGCTGTGCCTATTGTTATTCCGGGTCTTCAGGACACCTTGGCCCAGATCTTGACAGTATATACCACCCTTGCTCAGGCAGTTTCTGCATCTTCTACTGCTGTTACTTCTCAGGCTAGGGGAGGTTGTAGGACTCCAGTTGTCCGGACACCTGAGCAGGTTACTCAGGGCCATCAGACACCGGGGGCGGTTCCAGCCCAACCGGTTGTTCTAGTTCAAGACTTCGTGGTTCCAGCTATGCCAGATGATGAGCAGACTAGGCAGGAGAGATTTAGTGGACTTTAGCCTCCGACATTTAGTGGTGTTGAGGGCGAGGATACCTAGGGTTTTCTGGATAAGTGTCAGAGGAGGCTTCATACTGCTGGGATTCTGGAGACTAGTGGGGTCTCGTTTGCTACTTTTTAGTTTTCTGGTGCTGCTTTCACTTGGTGGGAGTCTTTTGAGAGTCATAGGCCTGTTGTTTCAGCACCCCTCACCTGGCAGCAGTTCTCCACTATCTTCTTGGAGAAGTATGTACCCCAGTCTCACAGGGAGGAGCAGCGCAGGCATTTTGAGCAGCTGTGACAGGGGGAGCTATCAGTGATGCTTTATGAGATGCGATTTTCAGAGTTGGCTCGTCATGCCACCGAGTTGGTACCTACTGATAGGGAGAGGATTAGGAGGTTCGTAGATGGCCTCACTTATTAGCTCCGTCTTTTCATGGTTCGGGAAAGAGTATCAGGTGCTACCTTCGAGCAGGTTGTTGATATTGATCGAGATATTGAGTCCGTTCGCCACCAGGAGCGGGAAGAGAGGGAGGCCAAGAGGCCTAGTGGATCGGGTGGTTCTAGTGGTGCTCCTTCCAAGGGAAGTTTCAGCATGGTAGAGGCCATTCACTCAGGCCTCCTCAGTCAGTCCGCCCAGCCTATAGTGGTGCATCTTCAGGGCATGGTCCTCATAGTTCTCAGCCAGCCCGTTCTTCATTCGGTGCCCTTCCAGCCCAGAATGAAGCTCGAGCACCATCAGTTCAGGGTTCCTCTATGCATGGTTCTCCTAGTGGCCATTCTGGTGCCAGGGGTTCCTTTCAGTCCCCGTCTCCAGCTCCAGGGAATTGTTATGAGTGTGGAGAGTTCGGGCATATGAGGAGGAAGTGTCCTCATCATCTTTGAGGCCCATCTCAGCTGAGGAGCCAGCCTTCGACTTCAGCTTTAGTTATTTCACCACCCACCTAGGCAGCCAGGGGTAGTAGTCAGTCAGCTAGAGGCCGCCCTAGAGGAGGAGGTCGAGCAGGTGGAGGTCAGGCACGTATGTATGTGTTTCCAGCCAGGTCATATGTTATGGCCTCTGATGTAGTGATCGCAGGTATTGTATCAGTCTGTCATTGAGATGCTTTGGCTTTATTTGACCCTGGTTCTACATATTCCTATGTTTCATCATATTTTTCCCATTTTCTAGATATGCCCTGTGAGTCTTTAGTTACGTCTGTTTATGTGTCGACTCCGGTGGGCGATACTATTATTGTGGACCGTGTGTATCGATCGTGTGTGATATCTATTAGGGTTCTGGATACCCGAGTGGACCTACTGTTACTCAGCATGGTCGATTTTGATGTGGGGCATGGATTAGTTATCTCCGTTTCATTCTTTTCTTGATTGTCACACTAAGACCTTGACCTAAGCTGTTCCAGAATGTCCGAGGGTTGAGTGGAGAGGTTCTTCTGACTATCACAATGTATACAAATAGGTGCCAAAGGTTTGGGCCAAAATGGAATATCTTCCAAGAAACTCCGGAGCCAGTCAGCTTCTTCAGCGGCCTTATCTAAAGCTATGAATTCAGATTCCATTGTAGAACGGGCGATGCACGTTTGTTTGGATGATTTCCAAGACACTGCTCCACCCTCAATTGAAATAACATATCCACTCGTGGATTTAACTTCAGATGATCCGGTGATCCAATTTGCATCACTATATCCCTCGATCACGGAGGGATATTTGTTATAATGCAAAGCATAGTTTTGGGTATGTTTCAGATACCCCAAAACTCGTTTCATTGCCATTCAATGTATTTTATCGGGATTACTTCTAAATTGACTCAGTTTTCTAATAGCACATGTTATCTGGTCGCATACAATTTATTATATACATCAAACTTCCCAATACTCTTGCATAGTCCAGTTGTGAGTCACTTTCACCTTCATTCTTGTGAAGTACATAACTCACGTAAATTGGAGTCTTGGAAATTTTGAAATCCAAATACTTGAACTTGTCAAGTACCTTTTCAATGTAGTGAGACTGTGATAATGCTAGACCTTATGGATTCTAGTGAATTCTGATTCCTAAGATCACATCAGCAACTCCTAAGTCTTTTATATCGAATTTGCTAGCCAACATGCGCTTTGTAGCATTTATATTTGACATGATTTTGCTCATTATCAACATGTCATCAACATATAAACAAACAATGACTTCATGACCTGGAGTGTTTTTAATGTAAACACATTTGTCGCACTCGTTGATTTTAAACCCATTTGCCAACATTGTTTTATCAAATTTGGCATGTCATTGTTTGGGTGCTTGTTTAAGTCTATAAAGCGACTTAATAAGTTTGCACACTTTCTTTTCTTTACCAGGAACCACAAAACCCTCAGATTGTTCCATGTAAATCTCTTCCTTCAATTATCCATTTAAGAAAGCTATTTTAACATCCATTTGATGGATTTCAAGACCATACACGGCCGCTAATGCCACTAACATCCTAATAGATGTTATCCTCGTTACTGGCGAGTAAGTGTCAAAGTAATCAAGGCCTTCCTTTTGTCTATAACCTTTGACAACAAGTCTTGCCTTATATTTGTCAATAGTGCCATCAGCTTTCATTTTTCGTTTAAAGTTCCATTTCGAACCTTAAGGCTTATTTCCAGGAGGAAGATCAACCAATTTCCAATTATGGTTATCCAAAATTGATTGAATCTCACTATTGACTGCCTCTTTCCAAAACGCCGAATCAGAAGACGACATAGCTGCTTTAAAAGATTGAGATTCGTTTTCAAGCAAGAATGCCACAAAATCTGGTCCAAAGGAAGTAGATGTTCTTTGACGCTTGCCGCGCCTTGGATCTTCTACACTTGGAGTATTTTCCTTTGGTTCTTCCCGAGGTCGTTTAGGTCTTTCACTTAACGACTCGCATTCAGTTTTATACGGATAAATTCTTTCAAAGAATTCAGCATTATCTGATTCCATTACGGTATTAACATGAATCTCGGGATTATCGGATTTATGGACCAAAAATTGACATGCTTTACTGTTTGTAGCATATCCAATGAAAACGCAATCTACTGTTTTTGGTCCAATTTTAACTCTTTTAGGTAAAGGAACTTGTACCTTGCTAGACACCCCCACACTTTGAAATATTTCAAGTTAGGTTTTCTTCCTTTCCATTTTTCATATGGAATAGATTGTGTTTTGCTGTGGGGTACTCTGTTGAGTATTCGGTTAGCTGTAAGGATAGCTTCCCCCCACAAATTATGCGGTAATCCGGAACTTATTAATAAAGAATTCATCATTTTCTTTAATGTCCGATTTTTTCTTTCTGCATGTTGGGACGCTGAGCAGCTACCTTGATCCTCGAACAAACTCCAAGTACATCAGAAATCAACAAGCGAGATGGCCCGGTACCTGGATCTACACACAGAGGTGCAGGGAGTAACGTGAGTAAGCCAACTCAGTAAGTAACCAAAGTAAATAAAAATTTGAGTGTAGTGACGAGATTTTATAAATCAGAATTTCATAAAAACAGTAATTCAACTTTTATTAGAAAAGCTCAATATAAAGAAGAGTGAGAAAAACAGTAAATTTCACAATGTAACAGCCTCTCAGGCATAGTATCACTCATAACAAGGTCTCTCAGTCACTCGTGAATTACACTATCGGTATTCCATACTCACACTAAGCACTCTCACTCAACAGGTACCAGGTATCCACACAACTGCTGCGACGTGCAGCTCAATCCACCTAAAATACGCTGCAGCGTGCAGCCCGATCCATATAACATATGTTGCGGCGTGCAGCCCGATCCAATATATATATAGTCGACTGTGCTCACTAGGGGTGCACAGATTCCGAAAGGGCTCCTACAGCCCAAGCACTATGTTGATGCAGCGTGCAGTCCGATCCAATATACATATGTTGCGGCGCGCAACCCGATCCATATGATATTTGTTGCGGCGTGCAGCCCGATCAATAACTATCCTCACAAATCTCGGCTCTCGGCCTCACTCAGTCATCCTCTCAAGCCACTCGGGCAAATCATCTCAACATCACAAGGCTCAGCCCAAAATACCTCACAGTACTCTAAATAGTGTAATAACAGTGAAAATGGCGACAAAATAGTAAGCATGACTGAGTTCATAAATTATTTACTAACATAGTGTGAGAATAGTGTAAAAATACCCATGAGGGTCTAAACAGATCGGCACAAGGCCCCAAACATGGCTTACATCCCATAAATAATTATAAGTCTCTAAAATATAGGTTATTTCATGATTTCAAATAAATTATACAGATTACTAGTCGCTACGGGACGGACGAAGTCACGATCCCTATCGGTGCATGCCCACACGCTCGTCACTTAGCATGTGCGTCACCTCATTTATCAAAATAATGTGAAATACCGGGGTTTCATACCCTCAGGCCTAGATTAACAATCGTTACTTACCTCAAAACCAGCTAAAAATACTAGTCTGCAGTGCCTTTGCCTCTAGATTCGGCCTCCGAGTGCTCCAAATCTACCAAAAATCAGATTTATGTTATTATTATATGCCAAGGAATGGAATACATTCGAAAATTATCAAAATTACCCAAAAATCCTGAAATTGGTCAAACCCGACCCCCGGACCACGCCTCGGAACTCGATAAAATTTACACCACAAGGATCCTCATCCTCCCACGAGTCTATACATACCAAGAACACTGAAATCGGAGTCCAAATGATCCCTAAAATTCCCATTTTAAGGTTTCTTAATCACAAGCCCTAATTACCCGTTTTTAGCACTGGTTTTTCCAAATTTTCACCACTAATCAGACATTTAATCATAAATAAATGAGTTTTAAGTCCAAAATCCTTACTTCAATGAAGAACTATCGATTTCCCTCTTCAAAAACCCTTCAAAAGTGTCACGACCCAAAATCCCTAAGGTCGTGATGGCGCCGGCATCAATGTCAAGCAAGCCAAATTGTTAATTAATTGAAATAACTTTCCGGTTTTAACATTTATGAAAATAGTTCATTTCACTCTATTACATAATAACCAAATAAAAATATGTCAATTAGGAACAAGGGTTTGAATACTACAGTTTAACAATTATAACCCAATACATATCCCAGAACCCGGTGTCACAAGTACATGAGCAATTTCTAAGAATTTATACAATCATTACAAAGCCTGTCCGAAATACAACTGGACAACGAAATTTAAAATGAAGTCAATACAGTACGAAGGAGACTCTGTCAGCTGCGGATTGCCTCCGGATGATGCAGCTCGCCTAAGTCTCCGAATCCTCCACATTGCTATGAAAGTACTTGTGCAATAAAATGCACAGCAAGTGTAGCATGAGTACAAAAACAACGTGTACTCAGTAAGTCGCCCGCCTAACCTCAGAGAGGTAGTGATGAGAGGTCAAATTAGACACTTACTAAAGGTCAATTTAGAATATTTAAGTATGACCCTAAGCATGATTATCATAGGCAATTTATAAAAATCAGGATTTAAATATTTTCAACTCCGATCACGTTTAACATTTTATCTCTTCGTCATATTAATACAATTAATCAACATGGGTGACTTAATCAAATAACAATTAATCGACGGGAAGGAAAAACTTCTTCCAAAACCTCTTTTAATAACTTTAAATCTCTATCATTTCAACTGAAAATTTTGATATTTCAGGCCAGTAATCAGGCAAAAATCATAGCAACTACGCAGCAAATATCATGCACAAGCAATGCCGAGGGTCGAACGGCGCAGACCAACAATAATAAACTTTGTACTGTCGAGGGTCGAACGGCTCGAACCATAGATGCATCTATCTGTCCCGCTCGCGAATTGATCGTGCGACGCGGTTATACATACAAATAATAAGGCTAGCCTGCTCGCGAATCATACCTGCGACTCAGGTGCTGATATGTACACATATCCACATAATAAATCCTTATTTTTATCAAGAAGCAGTTTTTCTCAGGAAAGTGGTAAATTCTTGTTAAAAGAAACATGAAATATAGGTTTTAAATCTTTATTTTTGAAACTCATTTGTCAAGTTTAATGATATTCTATGATACAACCCAGTCCAGGTACACAAATATTCACAGAGGAATCAATTCTCTTTCTAGAAGATTAACAAAATGAACTCTAGTTTTCTTTATTCAATTACCTTTTTGATTATATTAGCAGTTTAATATTACAGGCAGGATTGCAGGTACAACACGTAAGGCATGCTAGTGGGTCCTACACTACCCGGACACGGCATAATAGTAGCTACACACGGACTCCCGTCACCTCGTGTGTATGTAGCCCCCGAAGATAATATCATGTACTGAATTAGTTCACCTAGGGGGACGATTCCTCCTCACAAAGTTAGAAAGGAGACTTGTCTCGCACCGAAATTCCAATACCGGCTTCCAAGCCCTTCCCATGACTCCAACGGACGCACAACGCTCTGAAACTACCACATAACGGCAAAGCAATAAAAATTCATCCTAATACTCACAGAAAATTCAAATTATATACTTTCCCAACCCCGCTCGGAGAAATGACCAAAATGCCCTCGGGCCCACGTGCCTAGAAATTCAAAATTCTCGAAGATACATTCTACCCATAGCTCTACTAGTTCAATCATACCATTTACTCTACATTCCATGCTCAAATATGTGGCTAAATTCCAAATTTATATTTTCTAGGTTTCTTCAATAATTTCCCAAATTCCTACCAATTTCCATGCCTAATACATGCATATAATCTTGTATTATCTTACAAACGGAAGGAATTTACTTACCTTGATGCCTGACGAAAATCCCCCTTGAAATGCTCTCCGAAATCGCCCATGCCAAATGAAAAATGGGTGAGAAATGACCTGACTTTAAAACATTCTGCCCAGGCATCCCTTCGCACCTGCGGTCCAATAGCCGCTCTTGCGGCTCCGCACCTGCGAAAATTCCATCGCAGGTGCGGCTCTGACTCAACCCAGCATCTCTCTCTTCTGCGGTCCCTTCTTCGCACCTACTCTTCCGCAAGTGCGACCCATCTTCCGCACCTGCAGCCTCCTCAACTCCAGCCCAGAACTCGCACCTGCGGCACCCTTAGCCGCACCCGCGGCTTCGCACCTGCGGTCAAAGCCTCGCAGGTGCGGTTACACCAGATGACAGCAACCTCCAGCCTTCTTAAACTTCAAACATTGATCCGGAATCCATCCGAGGCCCCCCGGGACCCCGTTGAATTATACCAACCTATTCCAAAACATAATGCGGACTTGCTCGAGGCCTCAAATCACATCAAACAACATCGAAACCACGAATCGCACCCAAATCCCAACTTTATGAACTTAGAAATTTCCAACTTCTACATCCGATGCCAAAACCTATCAAATCACGTCCGATTGACCTCAAATGTTTTGCACAAGTCATATTCAACATTACGGACCTGCTCCAACTTTCGGAATCGCATTCCGACCTCGATATCAAAACTTCCACTTCCGGTCGGATTTCTCAAAAACCTTCAAATTTCTATCTTTATCCAAATGACTTCAAAATGACCTACGGATATCCAAATTCACTTCCGATCGCGCTTCCAACTCCAGAATCACCATACAAAGATATTCCCAGACTCAGAATCCCAAAAAGAACATCAACAACACTGAAATGCACTTCAAGCCCAAATCTATGAAATTCTTGTAAAATGCTAACTCTCACCATATGCATCGAAACGCTCCTGGTTTATCCAAAACGCGATCCGGACATACGCCCAAGTCCGAAATCATCATACGAACCTACAGGAACCTTCAAATCCTAATTCGGAGGTCGTTCACTCAAAATTCCAATCTTAGTTGGTTCTTCAAACTTAAGGCTTCTGAAATGAGAATTTTCTTTCCAAATCAATTCTAAACTTCCTAAAATTCAATTCTGACCACGCCCAAGGGTCATAATACCTAAAACGAAGCTGCTCACGACTTCAAACCGCTGAACGACGCGCTAGAGCTCAAAACGACTGATCGGGTCATTACAAAAAGCTTCAAACCCGTATGAAAATGGTGAAAGAAAGACAAAAATTCGCTAAGGATCCCTATTATATGGTCTGCCCAGGGATTTACGCACATGCGACCTAAATCTCGCACCTGCGGTCTCAGGTGCGCACCTGCAAGAAAACACTTAAAGTCGATTTTCCGCATCTGTGACTCCATTTTCGCACCTGCTACACCGCAGAAGCGGCCCCACTTCCGCATTTGCGACCTTCACTGATCCAGCCAATTTCTGCATCTGCGGAGCCTTGCCCGCTTCTGCAGACCCTCACCTGTGGTCCCCTATCCGCAAGTGCGATCACACCAGTACTAGCAACATCAGCTGCTATTTTCCAACTCGAAATCCTCCGATGGCTATCCGAAATCATCCCGAGCCCCTCGGGACCCCAACCAAAAATGCCAACAAGTTCCATAACCTCATTCAAACTTAGTCGAGCCCTCGAAACACCAAAACAACGCAAAAACACTAAAAATCACATCAAAATCAAGCCTATGAACTTTGAAATTTTTAAATTTCACCAAGGATGCCAAAACCAACCAAAACACATCCGATTGACCTGAAAATTTGCACATATATCCAAAATAACATTACGAACCTGCTCCAACTTTCAAAATTCCATTCCGACCCCGACAGTGTATTTTCCACTGCCGACCGGAAATCGCCAAAAATTAACTTTCGCCAATTCAAACCTAATTCTATACCGGACCTCAAAACTACATTCCTAACGCATTCCTAAGTCCTAAATCACCTAACGAAGCTATCTGATCCTTAAAATTCGCATTCCAAGGTCGTTTACCAAGAAGTTAATTCCCAGTTGACTTTTCCAACTATAAGGCTACTTTAAGAGACTAAGTGTCTCAATCCTCACTACAACCACTCCGAACCCGAACCACCCGACTCCAACACATCATAACAACTTAAACAATGCATAACAAGGCAGAAACAGGAATCACTGTGCAAATTCGACGGAACGACCGGCCGGGTCGTTATAGATTAGTAGCCCTCTCAATTCACTATTTTGTGAGCTATAACGAGTATATGTCACTACTAAAAAACTGGCTAATTTCGTCCAGAAAAATCGACCGAAATCGGTCAGAATTTGAGAAAAAATAATCGACTTCCAATCGCTTTTAATTAGTCAGAAAAATTATGGTCGCTAAGGTATTGCGAGCGAAATTGGTCGAAATTTTCCGACAAAAAATGGCATGTTAGTTCAATGCGTTGATTGACAACCAAACTACATATACCTACCGAAATTGATCAGTATTAATTAAAAAAATTAATTTATTTTGCAAATACCGACCGAAATCGGTCGATATTAATTAAATATTTATTTATTTTTCAAATACCGACCAAAATCGGTCAGTATTTTAAATATATAATAATTTTAGAAGTCCTCCAGATATATATTTTTTGTATCGCATGTATACTCCCCAGCTCGAGATATCATAGCACCACAATATTATATCTTATTACTATGTTACTAATTAGTACTAGTATATATTATCATTATTATCTTATTCAATTCTAATTCTAAATATTGAATATTAAATCTTATTACTAAGCACTAATTACAACCTTTTATATATTTGCTTATTTTTTGTTAGTCCACAGTTGTTGGACTCTATAGCATCAAAGCTCAACTTATAAGATGAAAAAGCTCACATTTTTCAACCGATGTGGGACAAGAGCATAATTTTAAATTTTCTACCGAAATCGATCGGAATTTTTGAAAAATTTTAATAAAAAATTATCTTCCCATGGAAAAACCCACTACTTCTCTTCCCATGGAATATTTATTTACTAATCTATCAATTTTATTATTTATTTGTTTCTTTATTTTGTATGAAAAAAAGAGTGCATTAAATAAGGATTCCATAAATCAATAAAAAAATTATTTCAAGTGCATAAATTTATGATTACATTTTAATGTAAAAATATTCTTAGTTATTTTTTCTAAAATTTCATTTATAATCCTGAAATAACACATTAATTGTTTTATATAAAAAGAATATATTAACTAACCGGAATTAAATATATCGTACATTGGTTAAGTAATTGGTATATAAGCTATGAGCTATATTCAATATATATATATATATTAAAAACCAATTGCCTTGGGCGGAAAAGCATAATTTCAAATTTACCGACCGAAATCGGTCAGAATTGTTATATATTTATTGTGGGATCACTATTTCCCTTGTCAGAAATATTTTTTTTGACTTTTGCGACCAATTTACTTAATTTCCAACCGATTTTGATCGGTATTCTGTGAACGAATTTTGATAATTTTCTAGCAGTGTGTATCCATCATTTTGTAAAGGTTTGAGGATACTCAACCTACATAGTAACAGAGGTAAGGTGAAGTCCCCTCCAATGTATTTATATATTTATCTATATATGTTTGTCGAGGCTCATGATGGAGTTGGATAGCTTTAACCCAAAAAAAAAAAAATGCCAATACAACATTGGGCTTAATCCCTCTAACAAATCTTAATTAAAACTTAGACTTGGATATTAATCCAGATATTAATGGCTATGCGTTTTAGTCAATTGGGAGTGAAATAAGTTTTTCTTTTTCAGAAAAAAGGAAAACAAGGCAATGAAATTAAGCTTTTAGATTAATGGTATTTTTCCAGAGTTTGGCTTATATATATCGATTTACATTATCAGGTCAGCCTTAGTGTTGTAGCAGCTAACCTAGCTTATGTTCAAGATTATAAATTTAGCTTTTATAGAGTGTAACGTGTAAATATCTTTTGAGCGATCTGAAAAATTAAAGAAAAATAATTTGCAATATCGTTGTATATAAGTTAATTAAACTCATCTTTTTCGTCATCATGAATATGATCCCTCTCAAACACTGAGTAGCGAGTTCTGTCACAGCCTTCTCTATTATCATTCAAAGCTTTCATTCGCAGCTGAAATCCATATTCTTACGTTTGTGGGGCGAATTAGTGATTCATTATAATCTTAGAAAACTCTCCCTGATAAAAGCAGGATACTTTCCACTACCTGATTAATCCTCTTTTGTAGTATGTTAAGATCAGCTAATTTGAATCATTGTGGGTACAGATTTTAATTCCCAAGTGATAGGAAAGTTGACTTGGCTTCATTACATTTGTCTCAGAATTAATTTATTAATCTATATATTATTATAAAGCATGAATACAATATCGGTTTACAAAAATAACCTTATAATATTAAGCATAATAACTCATAATAAAAAGACATAATCGGAATTCTAGATATTAGCCTTATAATCCTATTAGTATTAAGACATAATACTAAACGTTAGGAATCCTACATGATTACCATTAAGAGTCATATTAATATAACTAATTTTGGACTGTCTAATTCATAGAAAATTAAACAAGTAAATATCGTTAGTCATGTAATCCTCTTACTTATAGGATGTACGTCTTAAAAATTTGTGTTACTAATCTAATTCGAAAACGTGTTATACTGTCCTATTTGTAATTTAATTTGAAAATGTATTACATTGTCCAAATTCATTTAGAAAAAAGAGAGCATATATTATTATAAAAGCATAAATACATTACTAATATACTAAAATAGCCCTAAAATATTAAGCGGGAGAACTCATACGTAAAGGAGATAACTGCAATAATATATTTTTTGGACTACAATACCTTCTTTACTAATTCTTTAATATTTAAGATTTTAAAATTAATAATATTTTATCTATTAAATTCTTAGTAAAAATATGTAGAAAGATTTTATAAAATCAATTTCATAAGAATTCCCCATATTGGCAATACATTAACACTCCATAATGTCCAATATAAAAAAAAAGTAATATTAATTGGACCACATAAAAAATTGAAATTGAGAAAAAAGATACCCCTACGATAATATATTTTTATATTATATTTAAACTATTTTCCTACTCAAATAATATTTTTTATCAATTTTTCCTATAATATTGAAAAATACCCAATTATTAAACAACAACTAAGAAAATATTTAAGAATATAAATGTGTGAGAAAGAGAAAAAAAATAATTGGCAAGAGTCAGTACCACTAATAATTTTACAAATATAAAGATCTAAAAGTGAAATGTCATACCAATCTTTTACTCTTTGAAAATAAAATTTATAGGGGATAAAATTATAATTATAATTAAATATTCAAAACAAGAGATGAACTAATATTAAGATCTGAATTAACATAAAATAAATTATTTTTTATGTTAAAACCAAATAATTAAATATTGTTATTAATTATTTCACAAGAGAATCCAATTTAATTATTTTTTAAAGTAAAAATTTTATTCAAGTTAAAAAAAATAATCTTAGGATGCATAAATTTATTCCATAGAAAGAGTGTTAGAACACAAAGTAAAAATGTTAGTATATTATTAAGAATCAAAATGTTATACAAGTGTTTGAGGAAACACAATCAAAGCTAAAACCTAATCAACAACAAACTTTCAAGACTATATTATAAAGAGTTGACTCTGGTATAACGGAAATATTCTTTGTAGAAGCATCCGGCAGAATCGAAATAATATTTCTATGTCATACATTACTTGCAAATATCATATCAAGAGGCATGACATTGTTAGCAATAATAGCAAGTGGTGTACCAACAATGATTTTATTGTGAGACCACCCACTTTAGATTTGATATATCTCTTCGAACAACTTAAATAACCAACACAAATATATCAAAGAAGAACAATGATGCTAAATATATAAGGAAAACAAAATTGATAATCTGAGATGACGCACTTATATCAAAGTATCAAACAACCGAAATAATTGTCCGTAGTTCTTATTAATGAATGGTTTGGTGGAAAATTAATGGTTTGGGAGGTGATTTCTGTCAAGTACTATCAATAGTTCTAAAATCGACAAAAGCAGAGATTGTAAAAGCTAGCTTGTCAAAGTTATACCTCTGGACTCAAATGAAAAAGATTCAATTGACAAAAAATATAAAGTTTAGAACATATCCAATATTCAGTGTCTTCTTGCTTCGTGTCGAAAAACGAATAAGAGCATCCAATAAAAGACGATTTGATTTTTCCTGAACACTTAGTTATCAATCTCAATGGTAATAGTAGTGCATTTAATAAGAGAAATGTCTCTATCATTAGATTAAAACGCAATTTGTGCAAATCACATGATAGAATTAGAAAGATATCTTAGCTAGCAGAAATAAATATGTTGATCAACTAAATAAAAGATTGATTGCAAAATTTTATAATAAAAATAAAATATTTTTCAGTTTTTGGCTCAGCAGAAAATGATACCAATAATTACTACCAAAAAGAATACTCAAATACTTTAATGGCTTTCTACCATACATGTTTGTTGTCATGTTTACTATTTTTTACGTATGTTAGTGTTAGTGTATATATAATAGACGAAGTTAAAATTGATCTTCCATTGTATATAGGTTAATTTTGAAAAAAATATGTTTGTCATGCTACTGAAAAACTTAGATACGCTGAATAGCTTATGTAATAGCACATAAATGGTATATAGAAGTTTTGACAATATCACCATACATGAAAAAATTATGATATTGGTCAATGTGAGTCTAAGTATATTTTTATCCCTGAATTCAACTTTCGTCTTTCGAAACTAAGGAATATGCTTTTGAATTTGCGTGAAAATAATTTTTAGTATGTTTATGCTTTGATAATATAACAAATAAAGCACAAGGACAAACATCCTAAATGTTGGACTATATTTATCGCAATATATTTTCTTGCACGAACAACTATATGTTGCACTTTCAAGAGGGATATCAAGATCGACAACAAGAGTTTTGGTTAAGGCAGAGCAACCAAAGCATTAGGAGGAAACATAACAAAAAAATATTTTCCACAAAGAAGTGTTCGTTAAGATACCATCAAATTGAATACTTTTTAAACTATAATACATAATTATCTAACTAACATGACAAAATTGATCATTTGGGTAAGTTTTGATGATCTCCTTTTATTTTAAATTCATGTATTATGCTGATGTAATAATAATTTTTTTCGGCATTTAGATGATTGTTGTATTATTATATATAAAATTTCTCTCATTAATTAAATTTTATTGTTTCTTTATATAAATAAATATTTAAATTATCACGTGCCATTATTAACGTGCAACACACATTCACAGATACTAGTTAATATAAAAGCATGAATACAATATCGGTTTACAAAAATAAATTTATAATATTAAGCATAATAACTCCTAATAAAAGGACATAACCGGAATTCTAGATATTAGCCTTATAATCCTATTAGTTTTAGGACATAATACTACACGTTAGGAATCCTACATGATTATTTTTAGGAATCCTATTACTATAATTACTTTCGGCATGTCTAATTCATATAAAATTAAATAAGTAAATATCTACCTAATCTTTACTTTTTGGTCTTCGAATTAAAGTTTTTAAAGGATATGAGAATCTTGGTGAAGAGAAAATACGTGGATGTCATATAGCATAAATAAACGAATAGAGATATCTAGATTAAAATTTGCACAAAAATTTCTTGAAATCTAAAAGGGATATTACAACAGAATAATCAGTACGTAATTGAACCGAAAGATGCTTAAGATCGGCTTTAATGAGATAAAATCAACAGATGATACCCACTAACTGACTAAATACAATTATATATCATAATATTCACTGATAATTATAGCAATCTCTCTCAAACACTTCACTTATGGTTTGAATATTATAATTATCTTTCCTAGCTCAATTTCTCTATGTACGTTATTTATTTTAACATAATGAAAAATAAAGTTTTAATATTAAAACTAATATTCCATAATATCACTAATGTAATCTATCAAAATGAAGATTAAATAAGTAATTTAGAACAAATATCATACAGTAAGAAAAATGACGAAAATAGGAGAACTCAATCTTTTCAAATATTATATCTCATCTTTTATGATCGTTTTAAATTTTTATTATAAAGAAACGCAAGAAACAAAAAAAAAAAGAGTTGAATTATATGTTATGCAAATTACACTTAATTTTCTGATTATGAGAGTTACTCGTGGAAAAGAAAGTAAAGAAAATAAAAAGAAATTTTGTTGGTGTTACGATTATAATTTCTGAATAGTTTCATAGATCTCTCTCCAGGTTTCGCTTTATGACATTGAATTCCTTTATTATAAAAAATAAATACAATATTGATTTACAAAAATAACCTTATAATATTAAGCACAATAACTCATAATAAAAGGACACTACCGAAATTCTAGATATTAGCCTTATAATCCTATTAGTTTTAGGACATAATACTACACGTTACGTGATTGATTACCTTTACGAATCATGTTAGCATAATTACTTTCGGGTTGTTTAATTCATATAAAATATAAAAAGTAAATATCTTTAGTCATGAAATCTTATTATTTGTAGGATATACTTCATAAAAATTCCTATTACTAATTTAGTTTGAAAACATATTATAATGTTCTATAACTAATCTAATTTGATAATGTATTGTATTGTCCAAATCCATTTAGAAAAAGGAGAGCCTATATTATTATAAAAACATAAATACAATATCCCTAAAATATTAAACAGAAGAACTCATAGGGAAACGACATAACTGCAATTACCTATTTTTTTTATTACAATACCTTCAATTCTAATTTTTAATACTTAGTTCTCGAGATATATTAGATATTAATGAACCGTTTGATGGAAATCAATGGTTTGAGAGGTAATTTATGTCAAGTACTACCAGTAGTTCTAAAATCGACAAAAGCAGAGACTGTAAATGTGATGATCCAAAAGGGTCATCTTGTGTAAATTTAGTAAAAACTGTGTTCTGAGGCCCCGAAAGCCTCCGTTAATCTTATCTCGATGTGCGTGCACAGCCCGAGCGCGTAGCCGGGAAGTCCTTATGTGAAAATGTGTTGAACTGTTGAATTTATGATAATTAATGGAATAAAGTTGACTTTGGTCAACATTTTTTATAAACGGACCTGGACCCATGACTTGACGGTCCCGCAGGGTCCATAGGAAAATATGGGACCTGGGCGTGTGTCCGGAATCGAATTCTGAGGTCCCAAGCCCGAGAAATAAATTTTTAAAGAAAATTATTTTCTGAAAATAAGAAAGACTTTTGAAAATGAACTTTGATGTGAAATCTGATTAACGGGCCCGTATTATGGTTCCGATGTCCGGGACAGGTTCAATATGTGTTATGTGAGTTATCTGTAAAATTTGGAAAGAAACGGACTTGATTTGACGTGTTTCGGATCAAAATTGGAGAATTTAGAAGTTTCTTAAGTTTGAGGAAATTCTATGGATTTTTGAGTTTAATTCACTATTTTGATGTTATTTTGATGGTTATATTACTCGAATAAATTCGTAGGATGATTTTGAAGTCGTGTGTATATTTGGTTTTGAGCTCCGAGGGCTCGGGTGAGTTCGGGGTAGGTGTCGGGATGCAATTGAGTTGGAAAAATCTGGTGTGTTGTGCTGTTTCTGGTGTCCAGTCATTTCTTCTCCGCGATCGCGGTGTGTTGCACGCGATCGCGATGTGTATTTTGGGAAGGGGTTCAATTTGCTCTGCGCGATGGCAAAGAGCTGAGTGCGAACGCGGAGCCTCAGGGTTTAGCTCTATGCGATCGCAATCCCTTGTTCGCGATCGTGTAAGTTTAAAACCCAGTACTCTCTGCGATCGCAACTCCTTTTCCGCGATCGCGTAGAGTAAAATCGCTCAGTGAATTTAAAGTCTTAAAAACAGAATGTTATTTCAAGATTTCCACTTCTTCATCAATTCCTTCTTCTCCAAAACACCATTGACGACCCCCAAGCTAGATTTCCTCCATAACCACTTAGGTAAGTGATCTTAGCACCAATTTCTTCCACTTTCTTTACCTCATCACTAGAATCTAGGCCTAAAATCCTTAAATCAAAGTAGAAATTAGGGGTTTTGGGGAGAGTTAGGGTTTATGGAATTTTGGGTAATTCAACCTCAATTTGGGGTCTGATTTCAAAACAAATCATATATTTGAACTCGTGGGAGTATGGGTGATCGGGTTTTGGTCCGAGCCTCGTGTTTGGACCAAGCGGGACTGGGGTCGAATTTTGTATTTTTGGAAGAATGCTAGGAAATGGATAATTAGGCTATGGGATCGATTTATTGAGTCATTATTGATATACTTAAGTTAATTATGTCTAGATAATGTTGTTCCGGAGTTGAATCCAAAAGGAAAGGCGGTGTTAGAGGCTTGATTGCTATTTTTTGACCAGAGGTAAGTATCTTGCCTAACTTTGGTGAGGGAATAAGTATTGTATGCTATGTGTTAAGTGTTTATCATGTTCAATGCATAGGTGAGGTGACGAGTAACTATGCATTGTGTGTCAAGCATGCCCGTGAGTCTATTTTCGATAGAAATCTTATTATTGCTTCCATGTTAATTATAGTATGCAATTGTCTCTACTTGGAAGTTGATTATTGTTGAAAACTCTGGTTGATGAACTCATAATGTATTGGTTCGATTGAGAACCCAATCGTAAAGGATATATTTGAAATGATTGGTTATGGCTGAGACCCTTGCTGGGAAATCGTTATGATATTGACTGATACTTTCCCCTTGCCGGGTGATTTTGAGTTGTATTTCCACTATGCTGTATTCCTTGCCATTGATATCGTCATTGTTTTGCTGGGGAAGAGTGTACAGCACGAAGGGTGATGTCGTGCCATGATTTACATTGACTACATCATAATTTGCATAATGAGGAAGAGAGTAAAAGCACGAAGGGTGATGCCGTGCCGATTGATTACTATTTATGCACGAGGGAACATTCTGTGCCGTGATTGTGATGTTTTATGCACGAGGGGACATTCCGCGCCATGTTTATGTTGTTTATGCGCGAGGGGACATTCCGTGCCATATTTTATATTGTTATGCACGAGGGGACATTCTGTGCCATGTTTATGTTGTTTATGCACAAGGGGACATTCTGTGCCATATCTTATATTGTTATGCACGAGGGGACACGCCGTGCCGTTTCTTTTCACTATTTAATTTGTGTTGTCAATCCCCGTTATTATTTTCGGATATTTTAGATTGTTGTTTTTGTTTCCGTCATTCCAGTATTTGCTATCTCTTACCCCCAACATGTTCTTCCCCGTAATTGTATTCTTGTTTAGTTTCTACTATACTATTGAACTGCAAAGGTACAATTTATTGTCGTGTCCTAGCCTCGTCACTACTTCGCGAAGGTTAGGCTCGGCACTTATTCAGTACATGGGGTCGGTTCTACTGATGCTACACCTGTACTTCTTTATGTTGTGTAGATTACGCATCCGGACCCAGTGGACATCGCTAGTGGGAGTGTCCTTCAGTCCATCCCAGATGATACCGAGGTAGTTCCGCGTGGCGTTCGTGGATATCGGCGTCCCTGTCTATCTTTCATCCTGTCTTTCATGTGTTTTCCAAATAGATACATCATTTTATTTTCAAACTGTTATTTTTAGTCAAATCTTAGACTAGCTCGTGAGGTTGTGACTCCACTTCTGGGTTGTACTTAGGGCATTTTTGCGTTGTTAGCTATTGTTATTTAGAATTATGTTAATACTTATGCACTTTATTTCAGTTATATAGACAGTGTTTGTTATTTTCACTTGCTAATAAATCAATACAATTGACACGTTGGCTTGCCTAGCGAGTGCAACGTTAGGCGCCATCACGGCCTGAAGGTGGGATTTTGGGTCGTGACAAGTTGGTATCAGAGCACTAGGTTGCTTAGATCTCACAACTCACAGACAAACTTGGTAGAGTCTGAGGGATCGGTACGGAGACATCTGTACTTATCCCTCGGAGGTTGCAAAGTTTGGAATAACTTCACTTTTCTTCTTTTCTGTCGTGCGATTTGAAATTCTAAATGCTAATTGAGTTTCGACTCTATTCTCTCGCAAATGGCGAGAACGCGTGCTTCCTCATCTACCGATCAGCATCCCGGCTCTCCTGTTGCAGCTCCTACGAGGGCCGAGGCCGATGCCGTATTAGGGGCAGGGCTCAGCCCAGAGCACCAGCCCCAGTAGGGGACCCAAAAGTGGACTTTGCCGGTGAGGTTCCTACTCAGACAGTTCCAGTCGGACCAGCTTAGGTCCCAGAGGGGTTCATTTCCACCCCGGTGCTTCAGGACGCTCTAGTTCGCTTAGTGGGGTTCATGGAGAGTGTGGCTCAGGCTGGTCTTCTTCCTACTGCACCAGCCGTCTCTCAGGATGGGGGAGGGACCCAGACTCCTGCTACTCACACACCAGAGCAGCTAGATCCTCAGTTCCAGACTCCGGTACCTCCGACGGCCGGAGCAGCTCAGCCGGGCATTGTGGCCCCGACAGTTAAGGGAGCAGCTATGTCAGTAGATGCTTTATGGAGATTGGATAGATTCACCAAGTTGTTCACTACTGCATTTACTGGTTCACCATCAGAGAATCCCCAAGATTATTTGGACAGCTGTCATGAGGTTCTTCGGAACATGGGCATAGTAGAGTCCAATGGAGTTGATTTTGCTACCTTTCGTCTTTCGAGTTCCGCGAAGACTTGGTGGAGAGACTATTGCTTGACCAGGCCAGCTGGGTCTGCACCATTGACTTGGGCTCAGTTCTCCGAGTTATTCGTGGGGAAGTTCCTTCCAGTTACTCAGAGGGAGGATCTTCGGAGGCAGTTTGAGAGCCTCCAGCAGGGGTCCATGTCTGTCACTCAGTACGAGACCAGGTTCATCACTCTAGCTCGGCATGCTATTATGATACTCCCCACTGATGGTGAGAGAGTGAGGAGGTTTATTGAGGGTTTGGCTCAGCCCATCAGGCTTCAGATGGCTAAGGAGTCAGGTACTGATATTTCGTTCCAGTGCGGCCAATGTGGCCAGGAGGATTGAGATGATTATGTCACAGGATGGTGGTCAGGGAGCTGACAAGAGGCCCCGTCACTTCGGTCGCTTCAGTGGAGCCTCATCTGGTGGCAGGGATTCTTCAGGCAGAGGTCATCCTCCCAGACCCTAGCTCACAGTGCACCGCTAGCTCCTATTGGTGCACCACCAGCACATATCAGTGCACCACCGCTTCAGAGTTTTCAGGGTGGTTATCAGGGTCGACAGGGCCAGTTCCAAAGTCAGTAGCCACATCAGCAGAGGCCTCGTTATACTTGCGGAGGATTGGGGCATATTTCCAGGTTTTGCCCCCGAGGTTCTAGTGGGTCTCAGTATCAGGGTTCCCGTGACATGGTTCCTGCATCAGGCGCACCCTCACCCCCTCAGCTAGCTAGGGGCGGCGGTCGGGGTGCCAGAGGTAGAGGTCATACTCATAGAGGTGGAGGACATGCCACGAGAGGTAGAGGTCAGGCCGCTGGAGGTCGACCCAGAGATGATCAGATTGGAGGGGCTCAGCCCCGGTGCTATGCTTTTCCTGCTAGGCCTGATGCCGAGGCTTCTGATGCAGTTATTACAGGTACGGTTTCAGTTTGCAGCTGAGAAGCTTCGGTGTTATTTGATACGGGTTCTACATTCTCCTATGTGTCTTCATATTTTGCCCCTTATTTGAGTGTGCCCCATGATTCCTTGAGTACTGTTGTGCATGTGTCTACACCGGTGGGTGATTCTATTGTGGTAGATCGAGTCTACCGTGCTTGATTAGTAGTCAATTGTGGTCTGGAGACTCAGGTTGATCTTTTTATTCTTGATATGGTTGACTTAAATGTTATATTGGGATGGATTGGTTATCCCCCTATTATTCTATTCTGGACTGTCACGCCAAGACAGTGACCTTGGCTTTGCCAGGGGTGCCTCGTTTGGAGTGGAGGGGGCCTCCTAGTCATTCTTGTGGTAGAGTTATTTCTTATATGAAGGCTCGGCGCATGGTCGAGAAGGGTTGTTTGGCCTATCTAGCCTATGTTCGTGATTCTAGCGCCGAGGTTCCTTCCCTGGAGTTTGTGCCCATGGTTTGTGAGTTTCTCGAGGTATTCCCTGTTGACCTGCCAGGTATGCCACCCGACAGGGATATTGATTTTTGTATTGAGTTAGCTCAGGGCACCCAGCCTATTTCTACTCCGCCGTATCATATGGCCCCGCCAGAGTTGAAGGAGTTGAGGGATCAGTTGCAGGATTTGTTGGATAAAGGATTCATTAGGCCTAGTGTTTCTCCTTGGGGTGCTCCAGTATTGTTTGTCAAGAAAAAGATGGCTCGATGAGGATGTGTAGTGACTACCGGCAGTTGAATAAGGTTACTATTAAGAACAAGTATCCTTTGCCGAGGATCGATGATTTATTTGATCAGTTTTAGGGTGCTTCACTATTTTCCAAGATTGACTTGAGATCTGCTTACCATCAGTTGAAGATTAGGGCGTCTGATTTCCCTAAAACAGCCTTTCTCACTCGTTATGGGCATTATGAGTTCTTGGTGATGTCATTTGGGCTGACAAATGCCCCTGCTGCTTTTATGGAGTTGATGCACCGAGTGTTCAGGCCTTATTTGGACTCATTTTTTATTGTTTTCATTGATGATATATTGATATACTCTCACAGCCGAGAGGAGCATGAACAGCACCTTAGAGTTGTCCTCCAGACTCTGAGGGATAGTCAGTTGTATGCCAAATTCTCCAAGTGTGAGTTTTGGTTGAGTTCAGTTTCATTTCTAGTCCATGTGGTATCGTTAGAGGGTATTCAGGTGGATCCCAAGAAGATTTCAGCAGTCAGGGATTGTCCTAGACCCACCTCAGTGACAGAGATCCGGAGTTTCTTGGGCTTAGCGGGTTATTATCGCCGATTTGTGGAGGGATTTTCATCCATAGCAGCCCCGATGACCAGGTTGACTCAGAAGAGTGCTCAGTTCAGGTGGTCTGAGGAGTGTGAGGCGAGCTTTCAGAAGCTCAAGACAGCCTTGACCACGGCATCAGTGTTAGTTTTTCCCACAGGTTCAGGATCGTATACCGTGTATTATGATGCTTCACGGGTTGGGATTGGTGCAGTGTTAATGAAGGATGGCAAGGTTATAGCGTATGCTTCTCGTCAATTGAAGTTTCATGAGAAGATCTACCCAGTTCATGACTTGGACTTAGCAGCTATTCTGCATGCATTGAAGATTTGGAGGCATTATTTGTATGGTGTGGCATGTGAGGTGTTCATGGATCATAAGAGCTTATAGTATCTGTTCAAATAGAAGGAGTTGAACATGAGACAAAGGATATGGTTAGAGTTGCGGAAGGATTATGATATTACCATTCTTTATCATCCGGGGAAGGCCAATGTGGTGGCCGATGCTTTGAGCCGGAAGTCAGCCAGTATGGGTAGTCTTGACTATTTATCAGTCGGAGAGCGACCTCTTACTTTGGATGTTCAGGCTTTAGCCAATCGATTTGTGAGATTGGAGGTTTCTGAGACTGGCAGTGTTTTGGCCCATACCGTGGCCCCTTCTTCATTATATGACCGTATCCAGGCTAGGCAGTATGATGATCACCATTTATGTGTTCTTACAGATAGAGTCAGGCACGGAGATGCCAAACAGGTTAAGGTTGATGTTGAGGGAGTTTGGAGGATGCAGGGTCATATTTGTGTACCTGATGTAGATGGTATTCGTGAGTTGATACTTCAAGAGGCCCATAGTTCCCGGTATTCTATTCATCCGGACACCGCAAAGATGTACCAGGACTTGCGGCATCACTATTGGTGGCGGAGGATGAAGAAGGATATTGTAGCTTATGTAACTCGATGCTTGAACTGTCATCAGGTTAAGTACGAGCACCAGAGACCCAGTGGTTTGATGCAGAAGATTCAGCTTCCCGAGTGGAAGTGGGAGCGTATCACCATGTACTTTGTAGTTGGACTCCCCCGGACTCAAAGGATGGTTGATGCAGTATGGGTCGTTGTGGATAGGTTGACCAAGTCAGTGCACTTCATTCCAGTATCACTTTCGTATTCAGCAGAGAAGTTGGCAAAGATCTATATGAGAGATATTGTTAGACTGCATGGTGTGCCCATATCTATTATATCAGACCGAGGTACTCAGTTTACCTCCCATTTCTAGAGAATATTTCAGCGGGAGTTGGGCACACAGATCGATTTGAGCACAACATTTCATCCTCAGACAGACGGGCAGTCCGAGCGTACTATTCAGATTTTGGAGGATATGTTGCGAGCTTGTGTTATTGACTTTGGAGGTTCATGGTACCAGTTCTCGCCTTTAGCTGAGCTTGCCTACAACAACAACTATCAGTCGAGCATTCAAATGGCTCTGTATGAGGCGTTCTATGGTAGACGGTGTCGGTCTCCAGTCGGATGGTTTCAGCCGGGAGAGGCTAGATTGTTGGGTTTTGAGTTAGTCCAGGATGCCTTGGACAAGGTGAAGATCATTCAGGATAGACTTCGTACAGCTCAGTCCAGGCAGAAGAGTTATGCGGATCACAGAGTTCGAGATTTGTCATTTATGATAGGCGACCGGGTATTTCTTTGGGTGTCGCCCATGAAGGGCGTGATGAGATTCGGAAAGAAGGGAAAGTTGAGCCCTAGGTACATTGGTCCATTTGAGATTCTGGACAAGGTAGGAGAGGTGGCCTACAGACTTGCCTTGCCACCTAGTTTATCAGCCGTACATCCGGTGTTTCATGTATCTATGCTCTGGAGGTATATTGCAGATCCATCTCATGTTCTTGACTTCAGCGGTGTCCAGTTGGACAAGGATTTGACTTACGAGGAGGAGTTGGTAGCCATATTAGCTAGGCAGGTTCTTTAGTTGAGATCGAAGAGTTATCCTTCGGTTCGTGTTTAATGGAGAGATCAGCCTGTTGAGGCAGCTACTTGGGAGTCCGAGCCCGATATGCGGAGCCGATATCACCACATTTTCCCCGATTCAGGTACTTTTCTATGTCCGTTCGAGGACGAACGGTTGTTTTAGAGGTGGAGATTGTGATGACCCAAAAGGGTCATCTTGTGTAAATTTAGTAAAAACTTTGTTCCGAGGCCCCGAAAGCCTCCATTAATCTCACCTCGATGTGCGTTCACAGCCCGAGCGCGTAGCCGAGAAGTCCTTATGTGGAAATGTGTTAAAATGTTGAATTTCTGATAATTAATGGAATAAAGTTGTCTTTGGTGAATATTTTTGGTAAATGGACCTGGACCCGTGATTTGACGGTCCCAGAGGGTCCGTAGGAAAATATGGAACCTGGGCATATGCCCGGAATCGAATTCCGAGGTCCCAAGCCAGAGAAATGAATTTTTAAAGAAAATTATTTTCTGAAAATAAGAAAGACTTTTGAAAATGAACTTTGATGTGAAATCTGGGTTACCGGGCCCATATTATTATTCCGATCCTCGGAACAGGTTCAATATGTGTTATGTGAGTTATCTGTAAAATTTGGAAAGAAACGGACTTGGTTTGACGTGTTTTAGATCAAAATTGGAGAATTTAGAAGTTTATGATGTTTGAGGAAATTCTATGGATTTTTGAGTTTAATTCACTGCTTTGATGTTATTTTGATGGTTATATTACTCGAATAAGTTCGTAGGATGATTTTAAAGTCGTGTGTATATTTGGTTTTGAGCCCCGAGGGTTCGGATGAGTTTCGGGTAGGTGCCGGGATGCAATAGAGTTGAAAAAAGCTAGTGTGTTGTGCTGTTCCTGGTGTCCAATCATTTCTTCTCCGTGATCGCGGTGTGCTGCACGCGATCGCGATGTGTATTTTCGGAAGGGGGTCAATTTTCTCTGCGCAATCGCAAAGAGCAGAGTGCGAACGCGGAGCCTCAGGGTTTAGTTCTACGCGATAGCAATCCCTTGTTTGCGATAGCGTAAGTCTCTTGTGGGGTTAGGGGACTGGGCAGCAATTGTTCTATGCGATCTCTCGTTCGCGATCGCGTGGGTCCACGTTCTTGTTCTCTGCGATTGCAATCCCTTGTTCGCAATCGCGTAAGTTTAAAACCCAGTACTCTCCGCGATCGCAACTCCTTTTCCGCGATCGCGTAGAGTAAAATCGCTCAGTGAATTTAAAGTCTTAAAACAGAATATTATTTCGGGATTTCCACTTCTTCATCAATTGCTTCTTCTCCAAAATCCCATTGACGACCCCCAAGCTAGATTCCCTCCATAACCACTTGGGTAAGTGATCTTAGCACCAATTTCTTCCACTTTCATTCCCTCATCACTAGAATCTAGGCATAAAATCCTAAAATCAAAGTAGAAATTAGGGGTTTTGGGTAGAGTTAGGGTTTATTGGATTTTGGGTAATTCAACCTCAATTTGGGGTCTGATTTCAAAACAAATCATATATTTGAACTCGTGGGGGTATGGGTGATCGGGTTTTGGTCGGAGCCTCGTGTTTGGACCAAGCGGGACCGAGGTGGAATTTTGGTATTTTTGGAAGAATGCTAGGAAATGGATAATTAGGCTATGTGATCGATTTATTGAGTCATTATTAATATACTTAAGTTAATTATGTCTAGATATTGTTGTTCCGGAGTTGAATCCAAAAGGAAAGGAGGTGTTAGAGGCTTGATTGCTATTTTGGACCCGAGGTAAGTGTCTTGCCTAACTTTGGTGAGGGAATAGGTATTTCATGCTATGTGTTAAGTGTTTATCATGTTCAATGCATAGGTGAGGTGATGAGTACCTATGCATTGGGTGTCAAGCATGCCCGTGTGTCTATTTTCGATAAAAATCTTATTATTACTTCTATGTTCGTTATAATTTGCAATTGTCTCTACTTGGAAGTTGATTATTGTTGAAAACATTGGTTGATGAACTCATAATGTATTGGTTCGATTGAGAACCCAATTGTAAAGGATATATTTGAAATGATTGGTTATGGCTGAGACCCTTGCCGGGCAATCGTTATGATATTGACTGATACTTTCCCTATACCGGGTGATTTTGAATTGTATTTCCACTATGCTGCATTCCTTGCCATTGATATCGTCATTGTTTTAGTGGGGAAGAGTGTAAAGAACGAAGGGTGATGTCGTGCCATGATTTACATTGATTTTGCATAGTGAGGAAGAGAGTAAAAGCACGAAGGGTGATGTCGTGCCGATTGATTACTATTTATGCACGAAGCAACATTCCGTGACGTGATTGTGATGTTTTATGCACGAGGGGACATTCTGTGCCATGTTTATGTTGTTTATGCACGAGGGTATATTCCGATCCATATTTTATATTGTTATGCACGAGGGGACATTTCGTTCCATGTTTATGTTGTTTATGCACGAGGGGACATTCCGTGCCATATCTTATATTGTTATGCACGAGGGGACATGCTGTGCCGTTTCTTTTAAATGTTTAATTTGTGTTGTCAATCCCCGTTATTATTTTCTGACATCTTAGACTATTGTTTTCGTTTCCGTCATTCCAGTATTTTCTATCTCTTACCCCCAGCATGTTCTTCCCCATAATTGTATTCTTATTTAGTTTCTACTATACTATTGAACTGCACATGTACAATTTGTTGTCGTGTCCTAGCCTCGTCACTACTTCGCCGAGGTTAGGCTCGGCAATTACTCAGTACTTAGGGTCGGTTGTACTGATGCTACACCTTCACTTCTTTATGTTGTGCAGATTACGCAGCCGAACCCAGTGGACATCGCTAGTGGAAGTGTCCTTCAGTCCATCCCAGACGACACCGAGGTAGTTCCGCGTGGCGTTCGTGGATCTCGGCGTCCTTGTCTATCTTTCATCCTGCCTTTCATGTGTTTTCCATACATATACATCATTTTATTTTCAAACTGTTGATTTTAGTCAAATCTTAGACTAGTTCGTGAGATTGTGACTCCACTTCTGGGTTGTACTTAAAGGGGATTTTTGCGTTGTTAACTATTGTTATTTAGAATTATGTTAATGCTTCCGCACTATTTCAGTTATATAGTTAGTGTTTGTTATTTTCACTCTCTAATAAATAATTACAGTTGACACGTTGGCTTGCCTAGCGGGTGCAACGTTAGGCGTCATCACGGCCTGAAGGTGGGATTTTGGGTCGTGACAGTAAAGCACAAGGACTGTCACGACCCGAATTTTCCACCGTCGGGACCGTGATGGCGTCTAACATTGAACCCGCTAGGCAATCCAACGTTACTGGTTATTCTATATTATTCTTTTAATTTTAGCAACTAGTTAGTGGCATACAAGATCAACGAAAATAAATACTACTATTATAATATTTTTGGACAAGAATGTAAAACCATTTTATAGTAAATAATTCATTTAATGGCCATGATAATCTTGCTAATAACGTGAATTTTGAAGGAAATACAGAGCCTACTGTTTATTTCATCAATTATGTTGGTCCAACGAATCAACATCAGTTATATACCATTATTGTTGGTTCATTGAATTAGCAGCATATGAAGAGTCAGAATAGATTTTTTACCACACATAATTACTCAAGAAGCTGCAATCACTCTACTTCAGTTCCTTTGAAGAATTGTGAAATTGTCAAAATAGATTTTTTATCACACATAATTCACCAAAAGACTGCAACAGTCTACTTCAGTTTAACAACAACAACAACCCAGTAAAATCTCACCAATAAAGTCTGAGTAGAGTAGAGTGTACGCAGACCTTACCCAACAATCTACTTCAGTTCCTATGGAGAATTTAGAAATTGAGTATACATAATTTGCTGGAAAGTTCATATATAATTTAGGATCAAGGAGTACGTGGACGTTGCATTTATCTTAGGTGACTTTTCACTTTTTGGTTGGATTTTGTTGGAGATAAATATCTTGATGCATATGATCATTCTAAAGTATTATTATTAATGTAAGCATATATGTTGTTGTTCCTTTATTAACATGTGTTCTTATATGGTAACTCTTTTTAATTAGGGGAACCACCAAGTTCTAGAATCAGATTTTTGTGCGAAATTTTTTTGTGCTTAGATAATTTATTTTGTTTTCTAATTTAACCTTCTAGAGTATTCGCGTAGCCTGCCGAGAAGAACCTAGCTTTCTAGGTTAGCTCAAGGAAGAAGAGAGC
This sequence comes from Nicotiana paniculata, assembly GCA_005239505.1. NCBI lineage: Eukaryota > Viridiplantae > Streptophyta > Magnoliopsida > Solanales > Solanaceae > Nicotiana > Nicotiana paniculata. Next base: position 2,323 of record ML352586.1, on the reverse strand, counting down.
TAGATTCTATCTTTCCTTTGCCACTGGAAATGTTGGTCTCAAAGTATTTACCTATGTTTGTGAGTGTAATGTGTTATCACATTAATGCCCAAGAGTTTCTTTCTAAAATACTCTTATACCCGTGAAGAAAATCATAAACATTTACACAACGTATATGGAAGATGGGAAAGCATGTTTGTCATATATTATTTTTTAATTGAATATGATTCGTCAAAAGAGAGAGATTATATGAGTTACAATAAACAGTTGATTCATATTGTAATTGTCATTTATCAACAATATTCATCTTTTTCCGTATACTTTTATATTCGTATTCAACTGTATTTTCATTAAATATCAAGGGACATGTTAACTTTGATTTCTTTGTTCATCTTTCCGTATGGACACTTTTCAGATATAGATGAATAATTTTCATGTATTCATCAACAACAAAGTACACAGTAAAAATTATTATATATTCAAAACGTCGCTATAAAAAATATTATATATAAAATAAGAAATACACATGTGATATACATATTTAGCTAAAAGAAAAAACTTACCAACTTATCTTCAACGTTTATGCATTAAAAAAACATCTATGTACAAAAACGTAAATTAAAAGACTTATTATGAAATGTTAGAATTTCTTAGAATTATATTTTTTGACGGCATATGGCAACAAAAATCTTCACATTTTCAAACATTGGTCCTTTGAAATTGTCAAATGTGTATATCACCACCATAAGATAGGCATTCTTAGTGACTCTATTCAAATTGACAACTTATCTTATTTTCCTTAAAAACATACCCCTCACTTCCGCAACTATTTCACAAAGTAAATGTTATGTGGACGAAGAGAGGAGGATGTAGGACGAAAGAGCACTACTTCAAATTCAGGACAAATGTTCAAAATTTCAAAACATATCATCAAGAAGCTGATATGCTATTCACTAGAATGGCTATAGGTATATTATTATCAAAGGTCGCCTTGCAAAGTAATTGAATTTTCTACTTCAATAGCTAACAAACATGGTCATGTTAAACATTACTTTATCGCATTAACTTTTTAACTGTAAAAAAGTTTATTAAAGAAATTATCATGTAATGCAATTGCAGTAAGACATCCGAGAACTTATTATGTGGAGTAGTTTTTTTTTTATTAATTAGTTAAATATGATCAACATTCATTATTTTCAAGAATAATTGGTATACTTTTTCGTTAATTTTTATTCTATAACTTGCGCACACAATTTTGAATTGATCTTTTTTATTCATTAATATGAGGTTCACGCGCAATGCGCGTGTCCGGAAACTAGTACTTAGATATGTGTCAACTACTTTTGATTGATTAAGCCAAAATAGGCTCTCAAACCCTAGAAAAGGACTAACGTCATCTTCTTGATCTGGGGCAATAATTTCTTCCGCATACATTGCAACTACTTGCAACTGTAGTTTCACTATCTATAAGAATCCAACTCATTGTAGATTAAATTTCAAATTGCGATTGAATCTAATACGTTCAGAATCCAGTAAATCACCTGGTCTATCTTATAATATATCCACTATGTCATCGCAGTTGCTCCCACAACCACTACATTTGACCCTTTCAACCATTTACTACTAATATTATACTTTAGATGGTAGATTTAACTAAAGTATAATATTTAAAAGATGTAGTCACTGAGAAACAAGGCTGTAATTAAATAATTTAAATTTTCATGGTATAATTTTCTTATTAAACGCGTGTAAAGTATTTTTATAATATCGTCCACATCAATATTTGTTGGTTGGTATGAGAAATGAGGAACTGAATGGTATAATCTTGAGATGATTTATTCTGTCGCGAATATAACGTAAGAAGAAAAATGATACCAGGAGTTGAAGCTTAACTATTTTAGAAGGAAACTTAAGGATTACGTGAAGAAATATGTGATGAAAGAACAATAAGAAAGAATGCATACCTATGAAAGCAAATTTATATTATAACTTACTTGAAGAGTTTTTAAAACGGAAAATGACGAAATTTACTCCTTTGTGAGGGGACTTTCCTCCGTTAAAGCCTAAAGGGACGGGCAGTTTTGTGGAGACAAATTTATTCGATAACTTCAACAGAGGATAAATTTAAACGTGTTATCCATATATGTGAACAGTCTTTAATTTTCATATATAATTTCAAATCCAGATATGTAACCACCCAAAAAACAAAAAAAAGCAGAGAAGAAAACTCAGAATACATTCTTTAAATCTCTACTTATTGAGACTCATTGAACCATCAATAAGAGATTGACAATCATCCATCCCTTTAGAGAAAATTATCAAATCTCAGAAACTCAGACACGAT